>JZLH01S0065108.1:118111-128702 GCA_001188425.1 Eucidaris tribuloides | reverse complement strand
CCACCATCACCACCACCACCACCATAACCACCATCACCACCACCACCAGACACCACCACCGCCACCGACCCTCACCACCACCACCACCACCACCACCACCACCACCACCACCACCGCCACCATAACCACCACCGCACCGTCACCACCACCACCACTGCCACCACCATCACAACCACCACCATCACAACCACCGCCGCTACTACTGGTACCTTGAAACCACAAGCGCACAACTTTTTCATTAATTTTTTCTCAAAATATAGTATTGTCAGCCCAGACATCAGAAAACGATATCATACCTATAGTGAAATTGTTTTTAGTGAGAAATCGTGATTTGGATAGAGCAGATAGCAGTATGAACCTTGCCTATAGCAAATTAAATCAATTTCTTAAAAATGAAAGTTTCAGAGCATGTAATTTTTAGGGCATTAATAGATGATATATGTCTAGCTGATAACACAAATAGCAAATAATAATTACAATAAATGATGATGATAATAATAATAATAATAATAATAATAATAATAATAATAATAATAATAATAATAATAATAATAATAATAATAATAATAATAATAATAATAATAATAATAATAATAATAATAATAATACTAATACTAATAATAATAATAACAACAATTATAATAATAACAATAATAATAATAATAACAACAACAACAACAATTCACTCTCCACCATTTACTAAAACTATACTTGGGCTTTAAGTCGACGATGAAAAATAATGACGTAATATCGTAAATTATCACAATTTTTTTTTCACATTTCAAACATCACTCTAGAAGCATCTAAACAAGCCGGAATATGTAAAAACGGTAAAAACAATTAAAAGATTATGTATCCATATGAGGAACATACTATGGAAGAATTAATCCATCTACATACGGTTTATATTTGTATTTATGTATGTGTGAATGTATATCCATCTATCCATCTATCTTTCTGTTGATATGTCTGTGTGTTTATTTGTTCACATTTTTCTTTACATTCATCAAACAAAAGACATGTAAGTGGTTTGGAGGTAGATACAGAAAGATTGATGAAATGAACAATTATATAAATATAACTCATTGAGTAATTGTGTGATTGTAACATAATATATACACATTTGAATAAACATGCATATAGAATGCCCAAGTAAACATACAGACAAATATATACATTTTTCTTCATACGTTTTCAATTCAACACTAACAATAATTTGATTTATTCTTATCATTCAAGGACGCAATATACAGTTTTCATGTACATGTAATCATTCAAGTCTAATTAGAGACAATATACGCGTGGTCTCCCAAACTCCTGCTTAAATTAAACCCACACGGAATATGACAAAACAAGGCCATGAGCATAGACAATGGGTCTGACTTTGACTTCAATTGGCGGCAGTTTCTAGATAAATATTTTCGAAGATCGCATGATGTGTTTGCCGTGGCAACAAGTCGTTTATTGTGATTATATACACGAATAGAAGTGGTTTGATTGTATGTCTTAATCAACAGTCAACTGCCAACGTTTTCTCTCTGGTGTATGTATGCAAACACAAAACGTAAAGAGAAAAGAATTGGATTTATTATTTTTGTTTCATTTCCTCTTCGTGACTTTTGTTCGACTCGACATTGGTAATATGTTGGTTGTCAGTTATTGTCTTTTTTTTTGTTCCTCTCATCAATAAGCGCGCAGGTATTATTTTTCCGGTGTTTTCTAAGCGCATGTTTCCGCACTTGTGTAACACACAACAATGCAAGAAATAATATTTCATCAACAGATACTGGCTGGTCTTTATTTTTCATCTTGGTTCGAGCTTATGTCGTGCAAGACATTTATTATCCTCTATGTGTAGATATATTGCGTTCGTATACACAATCAACCAAAGTTGATTTAAGTTCTTATATATGTGTAAATATACATCTCTTCAATAATCAAGGTTGTCTTGCGATTGAAGGTCGCTTCTTTTCATATTTCGTTCGTTTTGTCGGGTTTCGTTTCATTACAGTCTTTCGCCATGCCAGCTCATATCTGAAATCGTGTTTATGCTTTCATAACAATAAATCCCAATGCTGGCGAGAAAAATTGTAAATGAGAAAATATAAAAGATGAAGAAGGGAAAGGAGAAAGGGAAAAGAGGGGGTGGGGTGTTAGAGCAGAGAGCGGTATAAAAGCTCGAGTCTTTTCACGGTATAGTGGTGGTTGATGTCGAAAAGCGAATAGGTTTATTACTATCAGGCGCATGATGTTTTCTATGGAACAAGGTCATGTTAGTCAACCCTTTTTTCAGCCGAATAAAAATATCGATATACATTTACTTTCCACTGTAGTAATACATAAAATCAATCGGGTTGACATTATTATTTGATCATTTTCATTTACGTCTGGATGTATGAAGCAGAGGAGTTGAACTACATAGAGTACTCGGTCTTTAGAAATCCTCCGCGAGTCTATTGAGTTACGTGAAGAATTTTAGGTCGGCTCGCTTAATCATGTGCCATTGCTTTTAACGGCACCAGTTACACGGACAAAACAAATCAAATCGTAAATACAATAATTTCTATTGATAGTTGGAGGGCTGTCGCCTGTTTTGTGCGTGCTTACATCTGGCGAATGCGGTGCATAGCATCAATTTATTTTACAACAAAAGACGAGCTTATATAATATCCACAACGTGTGATTGCAGGACGGAATTTTATAATAATGATCATTACAGTTTGCCAATAGAAAAAAAAAGCGTCAACAATGTGCTCGCAGAAAACCCTTTTTCTGGTACAAAACATGGTTGTAAGCCTGCACTAGATATTAAAAACGCTCAATGTTGATAACGTGCAATATAATTTATCACTGCCTCTTTTTTTTTTCTGTTGAAGGTAAAAGAATAAATATATCAGGAAAATATCAGAAGGCTACATGTTTTATTCAGAAACCACGTTCGCTGTAAACGTGAGAATCAGATTGGAGATGTAACAGTCGATCCCAATTCTAGGATTTGAATCAAAATGGCAGGCACGGATGTGCTTTCCTAGCTCCGCCAAATAGGCCGACGACACGATATTGATATACACTTAAAATAAGGAGTCAGGAACCAACAAAAAGTAGTTCAAAATATGAATCTCTTAAACGCAGATGTCTCCGCCAAGATCCGTCGGGGGGCAGGACCAAATTTTCCGCGGTTATTTAACTTGAAGACACCTCGATGTTTTTGAAATTCATTCTGTCAGAAATAAGAGAATGATCAGGACTTTGGGGAAAGAGGGGGTATTTGCACTGGTGGTGGTAGGAGTATACGATAAAGAAGAAGCAGAAGAAGAAGTGAATGGGGGCGATTTACTGGTCAGCACTTCTAGCACGAGAGAGCACTTCTCAATGTTCGGGCAAAATTGTGTCCGTCATAATTTTGGCACGTTCCCCCGAATCCCAGAGGAAGCATCACTTCTAGACCACGGGATTTCAGCAGACGTCACTTTTTCCCGCCCTTTCTTCATGGCGCTGAAAAGGTGGTTGGTTAAAAGAAAAACCCACCAGCTCGCTCTCTTTCTTGAAAAACACGACAAACACTTCACCTTAGAGAAAAAAAGAGAGAAAAGACATAAATGATTGCGACCCCTTAGTTCGGAAATCCGTACTCCATCTGCCAATTGCGCGGAATTGTCTTTTTTTTCTATTTGTAAGACTTATTTTCTTATTTTTCTCTTTATTCTCCACACCTGCCAATAATGGCTTCAATCGCCATGGGCCTATGGCGCTTGGATATGACACACTGTGCCACGGGGTTTCAGTCCTTCTAGGGGGTTTATCTATATATTTTACATACGGTGTGTGTATGTGTATGGATAGAGGGTGAAAAAAAGTGACTATTAAAACGCCTCAGACAAAGAGTGAAGCCATGAAAGACCAAGAAATCAGTCTATTTTCGTTCTTTGATGTCAAATTTCCTCTTCGCATCAATGCAAACGTTAAGTGTGGCATCTCTAAGATTTCCGTACCTTTCAGTGCTACCCGTTATAAGTAGGATTTTATTTGCATGACACTTTTCTGAGATTGTTGGTAGAGTGCTGAGAAGGAGTAGCTACAATTGGATTGGGGGTCTTGTTTGAAAATCACCAGAAATGAGGTTAAGTAAAGACAATGTCACTTGTTTCTTTCATTTTGGTTTCCTCTCACTCCGTGTATCTCCCAGCTAAAGTGCAGTGATCAGCCTGACGATGATAATTGACAGCTAATACTCCCACCCGAAGGTTAACCATTACACGTATGGATGTATAGCTATTTACATGAGTTTAACCAAGTTGGATTTTTTCCCTCCAAAAAAAAAATGGGAGTGGAAAAAAGTAAGAGTACAAGAGACATCTTAACAGTAAATCGGTTGCTGGGTTACGCGCAGCTTCTGGGTTTATACAAGAGCTTTGCTACAGATTGACAGATAATGGAATATTGAAGTATAAGTGACATGTTCCTCATTAATTAATTAAAGATGAGTAACGTTATATTGTTGGAGGTGATTTTGTCAGCATGTTTCAATATAAGAGCTAAAAACCATACGGAAATCCACTCAGGGTACATTTCGAATTTCGCATACATGTACACTGACTCAGCAAATTCAAAGTAGAACACAAGGAAATTACCGTTTTACGTATCCTTACAAATACAATTGCTTATTGGGTTATACAATGTGTACCTTTATGTATTTATTATATGTTTATTTTCAGTTTTGTTTTGACATGGTAATATCGTCAGTAATAAAACTGATTTTTATGAGGGCCATGAGTCAATGATAAAAATGTAAAATTAATTTTCAAAAGAAACAATTCAACACAAATTTAATGTAACACACCCATTTATCTATATTGCGAAAAAAAATATACGTTTAAGTCGTAGACAAAGTGCTTACAAAATTAAATCATATTGAAATATAACTTAAACAAACAATAGACTGAAAATTATCCAGATACCCTAAATCAATATAATGTCAATTCCTAACACATTGTTCTACGACTAAACTTTAATCGTGTAAATAAAAATAAGTAAAAAGATTGATTAAAATTATACATGCAAAACTGGTCTTAAAATATAAACAGAATAATCATGTATGACTTATCTCAAAATATATAATATATTGCAGTGTGACTAGACTTAAATACAGTAGATGAAAACAAAGAAGAACTTTTAGTGTATATCATGTTTTTGTGACTAAGATCGTATTTCAACAAATCTATAATAAACCAATTGTATATTTGCCAATAATATTTCTAATTTCAGTCTATATATGAAGAGTTTATTTCCAAAAGGAACTACATCCATATTTGCTACTTCAGAGAAAAAGGCATTTGTTTACCGGATTTTGTACAGGCGCCTATGGAAAGGTGATATTAGAAAGTGCATTTTCTTATGGTTGCTTTCATAATTGACGTTAAAACTTTTGCTCAAGGACAGGTACCTACCTGAGTAATGGTGTGATATCAATAACTCAATTTTCATCAAAAGTGGATCTAGTCCCTTTTGGAAACGAGCTCTTCATATGTAGATCAGTATATACATAACTATCCCTTTTAAAGATTAAAACTGAGCTGCTATCCATCAGCAATTTTGGCCGATATTAATTCAGGCCTACTTTTACTAGATACACCCATTGTTAAACATTGACATTTATTATTCGATTTGATTATGTTACTAACTTATACTTGTAAAATTTATCACAAAACTACATGCTGGACCCGTTCTCTGATAGAGTATATTCTTTGTTAGAAGCAATTATCTGAAATGCTACAACTAAATACGTTTTCAACACATAACTAAGTCGGGTAAAAATGGCATATTCTTTTAAGTTTTATGACTTCCATAGTCATAGTCATAGTTAATTTGTTAAATTATAATTGCACGAACAACAACGAGTACTTTGAAAACGGAAAAATAAAATTAACTGACGTAAAATGTATGAATTTCTCTGCTCAGTGTACGTATGTATGGAATGATCGGAAATACCTTTCTGGAGGTATTTTAAATTTAATATTAGGTATAGATAATTTCGATACATAAATCTAACAGATAAAATCAACAGGAAAAGTAATTAAATTGTTTTATTAATTGTCAATATTCGTTTCGATTTACTGCAAATTTATCTTTGTCATCTAGACCAGCCGATACCAACCATTGGAGATTTCTTGCGTGTTCTAATGTTGGCTTTAGTATCGAATAACTCTATCATTCTTTTACAATAAACATAATTAAAATCATCGATGAAAGATTGGGCAATATCGTGCCCCATTTCCAGTTGAAATTGTAGCCAATCTAATTCAATTTGTTTATACAGCTCAAATGATACACTCCACGGTTGCAAAGCAAATAAGAAAGTAAAGTACAGAACCACATACCTGTGTATAAACAAGAACTTGAAAGTAATACTATTTCAATTCAAACTCAGATGTAATTTACCTTAATCATAGTCGCCAACAAAAAGGCAGAGACAGGTTGAATGAATTACGGACAAACTTGTTTTTAGTATGCATTTTATCTCAAACGTTATGTTTCGATAAAACAACTTTTCTTATATTACTGGTAAGTGTAATATTAATGATACTAACCTTTTATAAGAATATCATGTTTAAACTATAATCATGTTTACACCACGTCCAGTCTCCTTCCTTGCACATAAATGACGTCTTTGTTACAACCATACAAACTATCCTACGTAGACAGCAAAGTACCACCAATTATTAAATCTGTGCAATCAGTGTGTATGATTTTATTGCGAAATTACAGCCATGTATGTACATAAAGAACATCAGAATTCCTTTGTTTGCAACTTGTCTGTGTACAATAGGGTATCATATCATGATCAAACACCATGAGATGAACTAATTTTCTGCTCACATTATTACATTTGCGAAGACAGCCTCTGTCTGACGGTGCAATCACTCGCCGGGCTAGGTCCCCACTAGTCGCACTGCCAGCTTCCCTTATAGTTCTGAAACGCAGTTGTTGCACGCTACCGCTAGGTCAATGTTCTTTTCATTTTTACTTCATCATTTTAAGCAAATTTACCTAACTATACCAATTATTTGCTGAGTAAATTATCGGTTGGTATAATATTCATCTAAGAACAGCTGATGTGTGTGCAGGCCTTCCAAATATTGTTCTTTTCGGCAATGAGCACGAAGAGAAATATCTGTACGCCGTATTTACAGTTTCTGCCCGCGATGAATCAAATTCGACTCGCCAATATCAAATCTTTGGTTAAAGTTGAATCAATCCCTCTCGAATAACAACTCGAGATTTTTTAAAGTGTTGCGTGATCACACAAACTGTGACAAAAGCGAATTTCTGACTTCAGGGTCGGGTTTAAATTTACATTTCCATGATCGATACAATTTATTATTCCGTGTTTGATCACATCTAAAATATTGCACTGGCGAAACAATATCATATACAACATACAGGAACAGTTTAACAATATTGATCTTGTCATTTGTACAATCGAAATATAACAATTATGACAAGCCTATTTGCAACAAACAAGATGTTAAGAAAATTAATTAGACCAAATGTTTTATCATGAAGGTCACGTTCCTTGTTTAATATAAAATATCAACTTTTTTCCCAGGGGTTTGATGAAATGTAAATTGTTTCATGTTATCGTAGCTGTTCTTATATTTAAACTAACGATTGCTTGAAACTCATATTTGTAGTTGTACACTTTAATAAATAGAAACAAATATTACTTATCGATTGGCTGTCACGAGCATTTCACGACTAATCACAATCGTTTGTTATTAGATTCAACAAAAAAAAATCGTTCATTACAAAGGCTTCATTTATTTCATTTTACGAATAAAATAAATATCTTTCCAAAATAATTTCGATTCATGAATGAATCCATTAAAGCTGTATTTTTTTTAATTTAGATTGCATTGAAAAAAAAAATCTGCAGTGCTTATTGTAAAATACAAAATGTTTTTCGTCTTTAGTGGCAGGTTGAAACCATCAAAATATGTTTGGCTAAAGTCATCGTGTTTATGTAACCAGTAAATCAACATATAGAACACATATCGAATCATATAAACATAATGTTTGTTCTTGGATTTGTTCAGTATTTTTACCATAATATTGCAGGAAAATTACGACGTAATGTGTGCAACCACAGTTCATGAGAAACTCATCTGAATGACTATCACTGAGATTGTGGGAGAAAGGTGTTTATTTCGAGAGAAATTGTCAGTACACGCTGCATGCAATCCACATAAATTCAATATATCAGTTCATATTTAAATATCATTTTGATCAATTTATCTCTGACAATAAAAATTTCATTCATTACTTTAATTCATTTTTTTTTCTGTCTTCATCTTTTTTGTAGTTCAGTTTGTATGTGCATTTGTAAGAATATTTTTGTTAATATTTTCACATACGTTAAACCATTCAGTTTGGAAAAAAAAATATGCTCGTCAGGAGAGTTTGGGAGGTGAACAAATAACAAGAACATGAAGATGAATTAAAAAATATATATACTGGTATGAATGAATCATAAGCAAACAAGTTTATTCTGCTAATCATGAACAATTGCGAAGGGATTTTGTTTTGTAAATATCAAGAGGGACATTGTATCGGAGGTTTATGTACAAGAAATTAGAACTGCAAACACGAAAATGAGAAAAATACAGTTAATAGATGTTTGAAATGTATCGTGAAAGGTACGGCATTGACGTATGTGTTTACAGTCTGGCGAATTTGTATAGAAAAAGCTAAGTTTTAAGTGAATAATTTGACATTAAGAACAGAGCTATCGATTTGCCATAAAATTTCAGGCACATACACAATCTGTGTGCACAAAATAACAATAATAAATCAGGTGATGTTGTATCTAAGTGAGGTAATCCCAATCCCCCCTTGATACATCAGCTTCAAAGACATTAGCTTCAAAATATTGACAAACAAAATGGCAGTGAATTTTTTATTGCAACTCACGTACCAACGCTCATGTCTGTTTGATTTGATCTACCGTCGATAACAAAAACAACTTTTTTGGAATAGAAATTATGTGCTGTAATTAAAGGAATATAAATATTTTGTTTTTTCATACACCATATTCAGTAAATGCGGTATAAGAAGTAAATAACGTACACAAAATGACTCCCTAAGTTCCGAATATATACCTTCATATATACTGTGTATGTAATTATGATGCAAAAAATTAAAACACAAACTATTAAGGCAAACAAGCAAGCAAGCAACCACAAAACTAACTAACCAACCATCCAGCCAGTCAACCAGCCAGCTAATTAGCAAACCAACCGACCAGCTAACCAACTATCCAACCAACCAATCAATCAACCCACCCACCAACCAACCAACCCACCAACCAACCAACCCACCAACCAACCAACCCACCAACCAACCAACCAACCAACCAACCAACCAAACAAACAAACAAACAAGCAAACAAACAAACGGAAAAACAAACAAGCAAACAAACAAACAAACAAACAAACAGACAAGCAAACAAGCAAACAAGCAAACAAACAAACAAACAAACAACCAACCAAACAACCAATTAACTAACCAACCAACTAACAAACCAATTACATGATTGAACAACAAACATGTACACTCATACATACATTTTACGAACAAATAGGTAATTTCACAACACGGACTATGCTTATCGTTTTGATTAAAAGAAGAAAACATATAAGATACATGACGTAGGTTTCTGTATTAAATCCATCATTATGTGCTTCCTGCTAACCAATACTCACCAATACAATTAGTGTTTAATAACCGTATCATTCTTGTATACGACTCGTAAAAAAATGTGTTTTTTCGATATTACAATGCTAATAATATTGCATGCGGTGATCAGGTCTGAAGAATTTTTGTGTTTTACCGATAACTTAGAGAACACAATCTGATCAAGGCAACATCGTCGAGCTTTTTTGGATGTCCAAAATCTTAATGTTTCAGTTTTTTTTTTTTTTTTTTTAGGGGGGGGGGGGGCATGAACATTTTCCTTTCTTTAGCTTAATCTGGTTTTATCGCAACAATCCCCTCATTGACTGCGAAGTGTTGCTGTCCCCGTGGTACTGCTCAAACGTTTTTGGATAGACATACGTCTGTACGTGGTATTCATTATTAGCGTTTTGGAAAGAAAGTGCGATAAGTTCATTGTGCAATCTCCCTTATTTCTTTGTTTTATCTACGTAGTGACACTAATTTCACGTTCATACAAATATGCATATATTTGTTATACCTAGTTCATACGGATGTTTATATTTACATATTCATATGGAATGGATATTAGAAGCGTTTGTTAAATCAATTGTGTGGGTATTGGGATATTGTTATAATTCACCATGAAGCATTTAAGTTTGAGATAAGATGCATGACTGTAGCTGATTGTACAGTTTTGAATTAGAAAAATGTGAAGTTTTTTTTATGTAAAAGTACTTATATGATATAAATGTATATCTATCTATCTATCTATCTATCTATCTATCTATCTATCTATCTATCCATCCATCCATCCATCCATCCATCTATCTATCCATCTATCTATCTATCTATCTATCTATTTAACCATCTATCTATCTTT
>JZLH01S0065108.1:95221-105503 GCA_001188425.1 Eucidaris tribuloides | reverse complement strand
GAGGGAAAAGAGCGCGCACCCCGCAAACGCCCTACAGTTCTAGAATGATGTATGAGGAACAATTTTCCTTTCACAACTGGCCTAGTTTCAATTGTTGCCGAACCAATAACGGCACCAATATTATTGATTCCATTGTGCTAGTGACACAGATACGCCACCGACAGAAATTTAAAACTCCGCTGTTAACTTTGCCATGCTTAACCTCCAGATTTGCTGCCGGCTGTATTAAACACTATTATGTACTTTTCGTTTTGTTCGACCAAACCAGCGGAGGGTATTACATAAAGAGCAGCACGTTTTGCGGTCGACCCCGGTGTATATATTTTGGGAAATTGTGATTACGGGCAGGGTAAGAATGGTCAAGATTTTACCCTGTCAAATTTTAGGCCAAGGCTTTTCAACTATTACAAGTTTTTTTTTGGAGGAAAAGCCACTTTATATAATTTAAACAATTGTATTACTAAACAAACGTTTGATTTATATCGCCTGCGTGAAAACTGTTCGGTAGAATTATTGCCATTAATCATTTGCACAAAAAGGCCATACATCATTCAAAGTACACGCTTCGTGGGGGTATTTTCAGGCTGAAAATCGTTGGTAAAAATAAGTGAGGTCAAATATGTATGTAATGCACATCAAAAATTATCATTCCGACTCAACACCATTGCATGTATGTATAGATACGTTTAAATAAACTAATCCATACATGTGTCTATTCACTTCATCATTTTATGTGACTGATTTCTGTTATTTCTATTTCCCATAATAAGGAGCAATAAGGAGTGGGATATAGAATAATTAAATATTTCGAAGTTCCAACATTATCAACAAAGTTTTCAATTGATAACATTTGTAATCGTCATCAAAGTTCAACTGATGAAAATTTTAGAAATTTATAACAGTACCAACACCACCACCACCACACCATCACCACCACCACGACACCACCATTACCACAACGACCTATACTCACAACACCACTACTACCACCACCACCACTACCACCACCTCCTCCTCTTCCCTCACCACCACCTCCTCCTCCCCGATCACCACCACCACCACACTCACCATCATCACCACCACCATTACCACCACCATCACCACCATAACCACCACCCCACTACAATCATTAACACCACCACCACCACCACCATCACCATCACAACCACCACTACCACCGCCATTACCACTACCACCAGCTCAACGTATTCTATTCGACAATTGCTCCTATACCTCTACTTTCTTTTTACTTCGATCATTTCTTAACGACCATACATTTCATGATGATTACGTCCTTTGTGCCACCTCGAAAATTAATCATGTCCGAAAAGACGCTGCAATACTTTCATTTTTCGAAGATGCTATCGGTCAACCTTCCGTTAACAAAAAAATGCTAACGCAGAAGCAAATAAATGCATGATTAACGAAATATGGTGCCCGAATTAAACAGAAAATATCATTCAAGGAAGTATAGAAGAAACAACAAAATATCCCTTATACGTCATGGAACAAACTGCTAAATCATTGAAAACAATAATTCGTCTATAATCATTGACGCAGTTTTCTGAGCGAACATAACGATACATATCCAACTGTGTCTATTTTGTAATCACATTTAACCAATCATGACTACTGGCTTGCCGCGTGGACCGCCAGTTGAACTCTTCTGTTATTGCGATTCTGCGCAGCCACGCGACTCCTAGGTGGCGGTGTTTAATAGAATTAACCGAGGCATACTACAATATTTCATAAACCCAAAATTTGAATGTTGATATCTTTTTGCCCGTAAAAAAAATGAAATGTTATATTCAAGCTAACGTCGTATGTATTAGTTCGTGGAATGTCGTCAATCACTGTATTTTTATTAAGTCATCGTATTTAATTTGTTCCTTTCAAAAGCATTGTTAGACTATTGTGCGACTATATCAGATACGACTTGAATGCTATATATTACGATCAGACTCAAAAGAAATACAATCTAATAATGAAATATTGGCGTCGAATTTCAGATTGTGAAAGGAGGAAGGTGTCAAATATAAGTTCGGTTCTTTGATATCATGTTTTGCGGTCATTATTAGATTTTTTGATATCATTTTTGCTCAATTTTTGGAAACTTGATTATTTCCATGAGAACATTTTCTTTTGTCGACAAAGAAGTAACCATTAGCAGTCGGGGACAACTATCATATTATATCCAACCCATCATAATAATATTAGTGGTCTAATGAATACATTATTGGTCTTTGAAATTGTGGGTCCATTCCAGCCGCGCGAAATACCAGCCCGACGAAAAATTGCGCGCTTTTCTTTTAGTAAAAAAAAGCAAATTGTCTGAAAACAACATACAATGCTTATATGTGTGAGAGCTTCTGTAAACTACACTTTAACTTGGTTCATACAAAAATCACAGCATGATCGACCGTCTGTCCAATACGAAATTTTCCAAAGAATTTTGTGAGACGTAACGCCGCTAAAACGTCTGTACTAGCGATGCATGCATTAAGTGAATGCCAATTAAAATGGCGCACGTTACGAAATGCATTTGCCAATCTTATGACAGTGGGAGGTGGCGCATTAATGACATAAACCTACTATTGTTGGTCGTCATATTCATAAGCGCGCACGCATGCTGCTGCTCTCATACAAACTCAGTTCTATGTTGGGGCGACCGTGCACTGCATTTGTTGATCCTGTCGTCGGTAAATCGGCCGACATCAAATAGCCTTCCACTATTTTGTTAAGCCAATTAAAACACGGAACAACAAAACTTGAAATGGTTAATGGGTAATATATATGACAACTTACAGCGGATTTGGGGACCACACTAAACTAATATCATAATCCAAACGCTTTGTACAACACCGCTAATCTAAAAAGCTAAGATGTAGCAATGAACTATCCAAAAACATACCTACAAAGAGTACATAGATTGACTTGGAATGATATGCATGTTTTTTTTCCCTTGCTATCTTAAATGTATTGACATTTGTTTGCCAAACTCACAAGGAATTAATCAGTTTTTCATTAGGTTGATTTACCTGCAAATTTATATATTCCCGCAAATTTCTCTGAATAGACATGTATATGTACACTCCGTCTCTACATCTCTACTTCTGTATTTTATATAGATGTATCTGTATCTTTATTTTCATCTCCTACTCCGTTTTATTTCTTGTCCAGTATTTGTACCAATAATTCCATTATCTATCTATCTATCTATCTATCTATCTATCCACCTATCTATCTATCTATCTATCTATCTATCTATCTATCTATCTATCTATCTATCTATCTATCTATCTATCTATCTATCTATCTATCTATCTTTCTATCTAATTTGGAAACGAAACGGGATTTCTGTCTTTAAGCAGAGTGATAATTTGCATACCCCATCTATCTCTGTCTATCTTCATAGTTTAAAGAATTTAAATTACATTTTACCATTCTAGCATTAAACGATAAATATTTTGCCATTACACCTCGACTCAATATATTTATCTTTATCTCCATACCTTCCATTTTCCCTTTCTGTATTTACACATTCTGATCTCTATAATCGAATGATGTTTAATATCTGTCTGTATAAATATATTACATTTGGATCCAAAGATCAAACTTCTGTCTTTGTTTCTCTCAATAAATAACTATATGTCTCTAGTATGTTTATTAACAATGATGATATTATCAATGATAATTATATCGCAAATATTAACCCCAATAGTGCACAAGGTGATGTGTGCAGTATATCAACTGTGAATCTAGAATATCAAGAAGAATATAATAAAAGTATATAATATTATAAATTATACATATGCAAATATATATCATAAATCCGATATCAGTACGATTTACTCGAGCGTCATTTGGATATTAGTTCAGCTTAAAAAAAAAAAATCTTGAATCAAATTTCTGGGCATCGTACTTCTTGGCCGATCACTATAAATTATTAACAGCATATGGCTACGGAAGTGTAAACTCACATAGTTAATACCTGACTAGTCACAAAAAGCCTGTGTCCCTATTTAGCAATATGTGAATCAGAGGCGTAGATGGGGGTGTGGTGGGGATGCATCCCCCCCCCCCACAGTGTTTCGAGGAAAATAAAAATGACTATTGAGACTTCATATTAAGTATAATGATTGATGATTTAGTGATAGAAGTGATTACATTAAAGATAATGATTAAAAAATGAAATAATAATAATAATTATGATAATAATAATAACAATAATAATAATAATAATACCAGTAATGATGATAGGAATATGATGTGTTCATAATGATGATGATGATGATGATGATGATGATGATGATGATGATGATGATGATGATGATGATGATGATGATGATGATGATGATGATGATGATGATGATGATTATGAACAAGAAGAAGAATGAATGATAACAATAATAAATAATAATAAGGTGAAAATGCAGTTTTTCATATTTATACCCTTTCATGGTTTACGTGGTGTATCGTATTTATCCCCTTTCCCCCACCCCACCACCACCAAGCCGAGGACCCATCTACGCCAATGCTGCGAATCAAAAGATTGCTGTATATCATTGAAATGAAGTTCGCTTTCATTCGTTTCGTTGGATACATCCGCGATTTCACGGTGACGAAAAGTACATTAATCTTCGGGAAAATGGCACCTATATTTCAACGACTAGTATTGTTGATAAGGCTGTAGGTATTGAAAATTTTAACTATGCAAGTAATCAGGTATATTTTTTTTCATTAATTAAATGTTATTACCGTATCTGTAACACATTTTATTGACAATGTTTACGATACACTAATGTGGTGTTCCATTTAGGTATGACACATATATTTTCAAACATATATATACCAGCATATATCCACATTGTAGCCTCTTTCTTTTGTTCATACAACGTAGTTATTTCATTTCTATCTTTCAAAACTGCTCATGTTTGCCTTTGCTTTTGCCATTTGACTTTTAAATCGTTCCCCTTTTCCTATCATGTACATGCTGTATACATATTTTGAGACCATCATCATTAAGCTTCAAGCTAAAGGTAATTTTGTGTACATTATAAGTGATGATATGCTATTTTATTGTTATTTTTTAACATACCGGTAATCATACTTATGTGTGTATGTATGTATGTATGTATGTATGTATGTATGTATGTATGTATGTATGTATGTATGTATGTATGTGTGTATGTATGCATGTATGTATGTATGCATGTATGTATGTATGTATGTATGTATGTATGTATGTATGTATGTATGTGTGTGTATGTATGTATGTATATATGTATGTGTTTTTTTAAGCACGTGCTGTTTCAGAAGACGAATCATTTTGGGGTTTTATAAACATCTTGGCCACACCTGGCTATGATGAAGAGTGTGTGCTAAACCTGTTTTTGTTAACACTTCACTGCGGAGTAAGTTTTTATTCCTTCGGGATTTTAAAATTACATTTTGGTGTTGGACTTGACTTCGAAAGGTAGGCATGACAATCATGAAAGGCGTGATGACACGGACGGATAGGACGTTGACGGCTAGGAAAGACTACCGTTATTGTGAGCTACGGCGCTCGCGCGATTGTCGCATTACTTGTCTTGGCAACAGCGTTCAATACGAAACTTTCATCTGTTTCAAGACATTTAACAAGTTAGTACGGTGATTCGTCTAGCCAGGAGCAGACGTGTTTTTTAGCAGTTCTGTTTCAGAAACGAATCATTTTGGGGTTTTTAACATCTTGCCACACCCTGGCTACTGATGAAGAGTGTGTGCTAACCTGTTTTTGTTAACACTTCCTCTCCTGCCGGAGTAAGTGTTTTATGCCTTCGGGTATTTAAAAATTACTTTTGGTCGTTGGATCTGACTTCCAGGAAAGGCTGGATGACAATCAGGAAAAGGCTGATGACCACGGGATAGACCAGTTGACGGCTAGGAAAGGACTAGCGTTTTTGTGATGCTACGCGCTCGCGCGATGTCGCATTACTTGTCTTGGCAACGCGTTTCAATACGCAACTTTCATCTGTTCAAGACATTTAACAGGTTTAGTACGGTGATTCGTGTTAGCCAGGAGCAGACTGTGTTTTTAGCACGTCTGTTTCAGAAACGAATCATTTTGGGGTTTTTAACATCTTGCCACACCCTGGCTACTGATGAAGAGTGTGTGCTAACCTGTTTTTGTTAACACTCTCCTGCCGGAGTAAGTGTTTTATGCCTTCGCGGTATTTTAAAATTACATTTTGGTCGTTGGATCTGACTTCCAGGAAAGGTGGATGACAATCAGGAAAAGGCTGATGACCACGGATAGACCGTTGACGGCTAGGAAAGACTAGCGTTTATTGTGATGTACGCGCTCGGCGCGATGTCGCATTACTTGTCTGGCAACGCGTTTCAATACGCAACTTTCATCTGTTCAAGACATTTAACAGGTTAGTACGGTGATTCGTCTAGCCAGGAGCAGACGTGTTTTTTAGCACGTCTGTTTCAGAAACGAATATTTTTGGGGTTTTTAACATCTTGCCACACCCTGGCTACTGATGAAGAGTGTGTGCTAACCTGTTTTTGTTAACACTCTCTGCGCGGAGTAAGTGTTTTATGCCTTCGGGTATTTTAAAATTACATTTTGGTCGTTGGATCTGACTTCCAGAAAGGCTGGATGACAATCAGGAAAAGGCTGATGACCACGGGATAGACGTTGACGGCTAGGAAAGATAGCGTTTATTGTGATGCTACGCGCTCGCGCGACTGTCGCATTACTTGTCTTGGCAACGCGTTTCAATACGCAACTTTCATCTGTTCAAGACATTTAACAGGTTAGTACGGTGATTCGTTTAGCCAGGAGCAGACGTTTTTTTAGCACGTCTGTTTCAGAAAGAATCATTTTGGGGTTTTTAACATCTTGCCACACCCTGGTACTGATGAAGAGTGTGTGCTAACCTGTTTTTGTTAACACTCTCCTGCCGGAGTAAGTGTTTTATGCCTTCGGGTATTTTAAAATTACATTTTGGTCGTTGGATCTGACTTCCAGGAAAGGTGGCGATGACAATCAGGAAAAGGCTGATGACACGGGATAGACCGTTGACGGCTAGGAAAGACTAGCGTTTATTGTGATGCTACGCGCTCGCGCGATGTCGCATTACTTGTCTTGGCAACTGCGTTTCAATAGCGCAACTTTCATCTGTTCAAGACAATTTAACAGGTTAGTACGGTGATTCGTCTAGCCAGGAGCAGACGCATGTTTTTTAGCACGTCTGTTTTCAGAAAACGAATCATTTTGGGGTTTTTTAACATCTTGCCACACCCTGGCTACTGATGAAGAGTGTGTGCTAACCTGTTTTTGTTAACACTCTCTGCCGGGAGTAAGTGTTTTATGCGCTTCGGGTATTTTAAAAAAAAGAATGTCTATGTATTATAACGGTATAATGTATATGTGTGCATGTATGTATGAAGACAATTTATACTTATATTTTGTTATGTTATGTTCATTTAAAAATACAAAATAAAAATCAAATCCATTTGACACCGTTAGAGTAGACCAACACCCAAGAAACGATTTTGTATTATTCAACCTCGAACTTTATAGTTTAAGAGCCGACAATTTATTTTGTCAAAGATTCACAGTAATTGGCTAAGAACATAAATTAAAGAGCTGATTTGAATCGTAGCTGCCCATCTCTTATGATGGTGACTGTAACTTACTATTTACGAAGGAAACATACTGCCCAATTTACCATTTTTCACATTCATTGTCACATCAAATTAATACACACACAACTTCGATGAGAACTTCCGTAAGCAAACCAGAGTAGTAGTAGTAGTAGTAGTAGTAGTAGTAGTAGTAGTAGTAGAAGTAGTAGTAGTAGAAGTAGTAGTAGTAGTAGTAGTAGTAGTAGTAGTAGTAGTAGTAGTAGTAAGTAGTAGTAGTAGTAGTAGTAGTAGTAGTAGTAGTAGTAGTAATAATAATAATAATAATAATAATAATAATAATAATAATAAACAACGACATTTATATTGCGCAGATACCATAATAATATACTCTACTGCGCATTACAATATAATTATTTTGTATAAACATGTTACAAAGACAATTCAGGTTAAATTCCAACATTAAACAAATGGGAGAATCTCACTTTGATATGAAACTATCTCAGTTGATAAAATATCACAAAATATTTATAAGATATGCAACACCGGTCATAGCATTTTATTACGTTTCTTTGTTCGTTGGTTAAAGAAAACAACTAAAAATAAAATTTTCATACCTCAAAAATTGGACGAAGCAACGCCGAACAGGGTTAATTGGAAGAAAAAAAATGAAGATCTTTCTGTGATATATATTATTAATGTTACGTATATGATGTCATATAGTACATAATAATGAGAATTGTGTGAGTGATATTACCAAAGGTTGGCTTAAAATGTTTCCAAGGAGCAAATAAGGAGACAGGTTTTTGTGAGTTACGTTTTATTATGTCTGCTCCAACCTTATAGGCGAAAAGCCGAAAACGTAAATAAGTAGCATCGATTTATACACTGAAGGTCATGAATTTTCACCGCAATTATGGTTTATTCTTTATAGATAATAATATTCATTGTCAGATTTTTTTAAAACAATAATGTGCGAGTGTTTGTTTGTTTTGCTTGACTGCTAAATCGTGTGCTATGCTTACAGTGAGTAACCAGGGAACCAACGTCCTTACTTCCTTACTGACAGTAATGAAAAATACTACCTTTAAAAAGGGCGGACTAATATAGTACGTCGAGACGGTTTCGAACATGGGGATTCCCGGCTGCGTGGCCATTTGTTTGCCCCCTTACCAGGGTAGGGGGCATCCCCCAGAAAAGAAAATACGATAATTTTACAATAATCATTGCATTGCTTTTTGCAGTTTTGCGCTGACCCCTGGCAGAAAAAAAAATCTTTGCACGACCACGAATTAAATTAAAATACTTCTGTCTTCCTCTCGGCAAGATTTATATTAATCACAAATTAATTATATTGTCACAATTTATTGATGGATGGACCATTTTAAGTAAGCAGAAATATTCCAACTTTATAATCAACAGTGAGGAATACCTGACAGAGTGATTATCAGGAACTTAATTAGAGGTGGAAATATATCCATCATCTTGTTTACAAATTTGACAAATATGGGTTTCGTTTTAAATATTTATTCATTTATTTGATTTCTTTCTTTCTTTCTTACATTTTTGGGGATGGAGATAGGCATATAGGCATTTTAGTATTCATTCAGAATTAACGAACCGATTGAAATGTCGGAGAGAGAAAGTGGCTTCGGGGGATCAACCTTTGACAGATTATGATAATATTTTTAAAAGCTAGTCTTGGATTAACCAAAATATTTGCGTTCATATTTAAACATGAAATGGCGATTATTTAGTATAAATCTCTATAATATTGTACTTGAATACGACAATTTGATCAATAAACATTAATAATATCGATATCAGTTTCCATTCATGATCCCTAATTGTACGTATTTGTATGGATATGATAATGCCTCTGTGAAATAAATTATGTTTATTGTTGGAATATATGCATAATGAAAATGAATAAATCTATACACATATACTCAACACATATGCTCATTTTGTATGTCACCTGTTTTAATGCAGTTATATAATCTCATATTATTTCACCCATTTTTATATCACCTAATCTATTTATGGAAGAATTCAGAAGACTGATATTGAACTTATTTGATTATACCTCCATAAAGATACGAAAAAAAAACATTTCAACTGATACAGCGTAAAATACAAAACCAAAATAATGGGTACTATACCGTATGTCGGTTGCATATAAAACATTTTAAGGATTTAAGATAATGTATACTTTTTCAAGTGTGAGCAAATACTACCGTATACTGAATATTATATACATTTCAAATAGGCTAATCTAATTTATGCAAAAATAGTCCAAAAAGGAACAGCTACACACCGTCATCAATATTATCATAATGTGGTAGAGTTATACTCCCCCCCAACCCCCCCCCCCTGCCTCCCTCCCCTTTCCCCTGTCAGGATGGGATCATAATCTCTTGTCGATTCGAATGGTTGCAGAAACATTGTTCTTCCACTTCAATACATACATTGCTTTCAACTAAATGAGATATTTTTATATGCTGTTCTGATTCCCTCTCAAATCCTCGCCTTATGCCAAACTTCATTAGTATCAAAGAAATACCGAAGGCTTTCGCCTAGTCACATTTATTTAACTTCCCACCTGTAAAGGTCAAACATCTCATTTTCTTTATTTTACATGACATAT
>JZLH01S0065108.1:63045-78793 GCA_001188425.1 Eucidaris tribuloides | reverse complement strand
TGATTTTTGCTGTGAAAATCTTGTAGTCAAACGTTGACTCATTCTAAAATAACTAATGTTAATATCCCTCGTGGTAGGCAAACCTGTTGTGTAGCTGTCTATGACTTCTATTTTTTTTATCAGGGCATGATAAAATTAAAATACTCTTATGCTCACACTTGATTCTCCTTAAGTAAACAAATTAGGGACAAATCCTTCCAGGTGGGAGATCCACTCCTGCTAGAAACATCTCAGCACGTAACAGAATCCACGCACTTAATCGAAAAGAGAAGGGTGAAAACCAGGCGTTGTGGTCACATCGACATTCATTTCATTAACCTACGGATAATGGTGATAAATTCGCCTTTCTAGTCCCTGTCATCAGTAATGGCAACAAATCTATATCAATAGAATTATCAATTATCATGTTTTAGATTTGATACGAAATTCACATTAAAGACGCTATACAACACTGTGGAAGACCCGTTTAAAAAAATTGTCGAACTTTGCCATCTGACATATCTGACAGTGTTTAAATGGACAAACAAACACCATAGAACACAAAAGTTTGGACAGTTATGCTGTCACTAGTACAATAAGTGCAGATACAAATTGACACATTAATTATTCTCCGCCGATAGGAAATTCTCCAACACAGCAGTCTTTGGGGGAAAGCTGGAATGGTCTCTCAATGATTTTCATTTTTTGAAAGCACTTAATGATCATTTTAAACTGCAATTTTTTTCAGGGCATTATTTTTAGACCGTATCAGAGACACTGGTAGCATGGGGAATCATGCAGCTCAGATTTTTTTTTTAACTGGAAACATTGTTATACAGTGCCTTTAAGACACCTCAATATTCAAAGTTTTTTTTTCTGATTGGTCTACTTTTATTCACGCAGTCATAGTACATGTAGAAGTAGGGTCGCATTGTAATATGGGAAAGAAGCTCATACCATGTTATACAGAAACAATCTATAAGTACCGCAGTCGAAACTCGTAAAATGAAAATAACTACTTAAATAGTTTAAATACGTAATAATAATAATATCTGTTATTTACCCAGGGTAGCCACTTCAGTCAAATAGACTGTTCTTCTAGCGGGCCCTGCATAACATAAATGTTATTATTACCCTTCTCTGTTCTAAAATGCCGAACGCCTAGCTAGAAAGCAGAAGGTACCATTTTTAAAAAGTCTTTGGTATGACCCAGCCGAGGCTCGAACCCCCGACCTTCCGATTGTGAGGCGGACGCTCTAACCACTCGGCCATCACACCGTCGTAACAAAGTTTAATTTACTGAATTATACTGATAACTTGAACGGAAATTTCACTGAAATAAATAACCTCAACGGCACTTTTTAAAGTGATTTTTATAGCCAATACGAAAACAAGCCATATTGCATTATATGCTTATTGCCAAATTGGCTACCATTAAAGACAGAGTACGGGATATGCATGTCAGAAAACGGCAAAATGAATGAAATCAGCTCAAATCGTTCATAATGTGAAGATTAGTATAAATAAACACCTGTCATAGAACCTTTGGGTAGAATACGCAGTTTTGGCGAAAATCTGGACATTTAAACCTTAAAATTTACAGTGACGTTAACGGGCACGGGCCGTTCCAAAATCGTCCGATCAACTGTTAGCCGAAGGTCGCGCGGAGTTTAGCCGTTTAACCAATCAGTGTGCTCCGCTTGTCATGCGAACGTACACATAACCGCGATTCGCAATTTGAGCAAAATTTAAACTCACGGAAAGAACAATATTCTGGTAACATGTCGTTATTATTTTTTCTCATAAAACAACAAATTCATGACGTATGGATCTCAAACTTTCAACACACCATTTATAAGTACTAAACTACCGTTTGTTATTGCATAATGAAGGGAAGTAATGGACTTGCAAATCCCTGACACAATCTTTAAAGGTATTGGCTAACGTTTACCACATTTAAAAAAATCTGAGCTACATGATTCCCCATGCTACCAGTGTCTTTGATAACGTCTAAAAATGACGCCCTGACAAAATTGTATTTCAAAATGATGATTTAGTGCTTTAAACGAATGAAAATCTACAAACACTCAAGTTGACCAGATTCACCTGCCCATTTCCTCCCATTTACTTACTGTGTGTAGATCTAATTTTTAGTCGGGTGGAGTACTAATTGCTTATTCATGCATACCATGCCATGGGCTGCATAACTTTCCAAACTTTGGTATTCTAGTGTGTTTATTTGTCCATTTGAACACTACTATGTAGCTCACATATCACAGTTTGACAATTTTTTAAACTTGAAGCTCCACAATGTTAGCCTGTTACTTAAGATGGAGCCTACAAGTAATGGGAATAGGTTAAGATTCTATTTGACATGACAACTATGGTACATGGTGATAAAGAAAGCTTAAATAAAGAGTACTCTGTAACACTTGCCCTCAGCAAGTCTCTGTAAATTAGTAAATTACTGTTAATTTTACGTCTTTGCGTATAGCTGTCCTATATCGTAAGACAAGAGAGCCGAAACAGCTACACGGGGAGGAGCTTATTGATTCAAAAAGTGCATAAATTAATACGCGATTAACATGCATTGGGCTTCATGTATCGGTCAGGTCAGATCAGCTCGAGGTCACCGCATGTGCGATCTGATTGGTTGGCGAGAAACGACCGTTACGCTAAATCGAAGAACAAGAATTTGGCACACGGAAAGAAATGCACTAAAATATCGCCGTTTTCAAGTGTTTTATGTGACTGTATGTTGCACAAAATCCCATTCCTGGTTGTACTACACTGTAATATAAAGGAACGAATATAAAATATGTCAATTCAATTCAATCAATCAATTCAATTTTGTTTTTCCATATAAAAACAGTGTCTAATGGAAATTGTGTGTGGATTACAATTTGTTGCGCCAAAAAATGCCATCCAAAAATTTCAAACACCTAAAATGTGCGGGCGTCAGCCCGTTCTTTTCTTTCAGTTTTCCCAGTGGTTTGGTGGATTTCCCCGATGGAATTCTTCGGGGGCAGTCTGCCCCCTCTGCCGCCGCCTCCTACGCTACTGTGGTCTGTCGGTAGATGCTTCATCACGAAAAAAGTAAAAGGTTTTTTCCTTCTATGAAAACGGGTGTTAACTCATATGGTAAAATTCCATAAATATGATAGTACCAGAGAAAATGTAAACATACGACCTAGTACTTCCAGAACAACATATTTTAACATCAACCATTTTCAAACCATGAACAGATGGTAGTTTGAAAATGTCACTCTAGGCCAGAAGAAAGTCGTTGAAAACAACATAATGCTTCCTTTTTAACAAAACTTCTACTACACAAACCGTCATGCTGATAAAGTACTAACACATATATCTATCATATATCTATGTGTAGGGCAATGCTAATTGTAAATATAAATTCACGAGTTTAAACTGCCAATCCCACTATTATTCATTACATTTGAAGTGAACTATTCCCATTATATGATGCAAATGGAATATGCTTTCACCTACAGAAACCAATGAAATTGGGAACTGTGATGAAAAACTATCCATCATCAACCAAGCATAGTTTTGGTCGATCAGACAAATTTTTGGTCAATCTGTCACAAAGTATTCTATTGTCACTCCAGACATCAGAAAACAAAATCATATCTACTGAAAATTGTTTATAGTGACAAATTAAGATGTTTAAATTATAGGAGAGAATCTAGCGGTATGTACATTACCTACGGGAAATGTCGTGGTAGTACCCCCACCCCGAGATTTTACATTATGAGTAATTTCACAAAAATGGGAAAGTTTCAGATCGAGCAATTTTCAGGGTATTAATAGATCATCTATAGGTGTATTTAAAAACATAATTGCAAAGAATTTCATTTTTTTTTACCATTTACCAAAACTGTACCTTGGCTTTAAGCTATAATATGGCGACATATGTGACTTTAAAACTCGTCTATACTCCTAAAAGTGACAGACTCATGTGTTAGTTGTCCAAAACCATTTCAGTCCGACAAATAAGTGTGGATAACCTTGCTGGATCAAATTGGTTCTTCCCGTGTTTCGAGGACCCTGTATTCCATGGTCTGTTCGGGGGATTTTGCCTCGTTTCTCCAATAGCCCGAGGGCATGTAGATAAAAAACCTCTCCATGACTAACTTTAAATCATTCCCTCAGAAACCGAACAATTGATTAATCAATGAAAGTAACTGATCCTTTAAATCTGTCTTGTTTATAATTCTGTCATCTTACGTTGATTGGTGCAGTTATGGCGTCTGTAACTTAGGGCATGCAGGGTTAAATTGGTAAAATGTACAGTATAAGCGATGAGCTTTTCGCGCTTCGCGCGCAACAGGTCAACACACACATACACGTGGATTACAGACTAACAAGGGAATCGTCGGGATAAAACGAATTTCCCTGCCCTCAGGCAGTCTATGCAGCTTGCTGGTTCACTTTTTAAGTTATCACCCTCAATGAAATCAAGCAATCAGTGCTAACACGGCTGCCATCAACATAGATTTTCTTCTCTTCCCGTCCTTGTTTACTTCTCAATGGCGAGAGGGATACCGAGTTATTTTCTGAATTTAAAAAAAGTTATCTTCCATGAATGCCTCGGGCAATATCCAATGTTTGGGTCATTTTACCTCGGCAAATTTAACCGAATTAAGAAAATGACGAGCATAATTGTCGCACACCTCCCGCCCGGGAATTCGTGTTGTATCACATTATAATGTATTTTACTCGTATAACCTTCTCGCGATTTGAGATGACATATGTCACGTGTGGTATCGTTAATTTTCGTTTAATTCCGATATTCCGCATCACATGACAATCAGCTTAGAGAATCAAAAGTGCTTGTCACATCCTGTCGTGCAATCGTTTTAATATGGGGAGATGTATTGACATCAATTCGTTAACATTGTATGGCTTCTGATGAAAATATTAGTGATTCACATTTCCTTTCTTCCTTTCTTTCCTTTTCTTGGTTGTTTGTGTGTATCTTACGTAGGTTGAATTACGTCATTTTTACGAATTACGTCATCTGTCTGCGAGAAAGTTTGTCAACAGGAAGCCATGCCATCAGATCAACAAACTACTGTACTTTGCTGCTGAAAATGTGACATTTCACCGATCGGTTCTCCTCAGTGGATGTAGAGCAACGGTGCAGTCAAGATGATCTAATGGCTGCAAATGAGAAGGCCCTGCGGTCTGCCAAGGCGTGGCCAAGCATCTAATATACGTAGATTTCTTTGCATCCACCTATCACTCTCATTGGCTACCCAGGTGGGGCCTGGTGGCCTCATGTTAGAGCTCCTGTGAGTAAAGACCAACTGGGCGTGCCCCTTGAATTGTCGGGGAACGGAGCGGCAAACGGCTACCGGGCCTTACCAGGGTGGAGCTGGGATTTGTGATGGGTGGTGCAAGTACTTTCTGACTCTTTTATCTTTTTTGATGTTTATTTTTTTATTACTATATGATATGTGATATATTTTTGGATATGTGTACTTGACGGACACGAACGAAGAAGTGGATCTCATATACCTGTACAGTAAAGAGCGTATTCAGCGATTGAGCAATAGTGGTTTAAGTGAACAAAATATTGTACTTTACTGCTGACAATGTGAAATTTCTCCCTTCTCCTCGGTAAATCTGAAAACCTGCACTGTAAAAAGCGTGTTTAACAATTAAACAAGTAGTGTTTCGATAGTTCTGAAAGTTTATAAATAATAGGTTAGAAAGTGACAGCAGTGATGTGGTTAGAAAATGTATAGGTTTAAATCATTAGCACTTTAGAAAATGAAAACCAGTGTTTTAAGGGATTTGAAACACGACGTTTAGCCTGCGAACATGTTTGCAAAGTGATAGCATCCCGGATAGCAAGAACATGTTTAGAAAAGCGTTTACTTACTAAAAACAGTTTAACGTGTATGTTAGCACGATATACCTAGGATGGAGACGATATAAGCAGGAAGACGCCATCTAGTCGTAATAACAGACAAATTCATCCAAGATCAGATTCTACACTTTATCTCCTCAAGATAAGGCAGCGAAGATGACAGTAAGTTCCTTATGGTCAACGCATTTTTCTACAGGTTGTCGCAAATTTAACAAGGGGTTAAAGGTGGTGAAATGAAATAAAAGATGCGAAAAAAAATAACTAAAATGACTTTTTAGAGGGTGATCAGGTGATGATAACATCTACTGTTGCGATAGGTACGTATCTATTGTTTTGATCGAGTTTTCTGTTTAGGGGTCGTAGCAGACTAACCACTTCTGAAAGTACTCTACGAATTATTTTCTTTTCAACAACGAATTGTTTTAAACTGTCTAATATCTTAAAGGTAAATGACATGATTGGGGGTAGTCCTCAACTTGGGGTAAAAACTATTCTAGAATCAAGTAAACTATGCAAGGATTCTACTGTGAAAAATTTGCAGTCGACAGTATGCCTCGTAACAGACAAATCTGTAGTGTAGCCTTCTATGGGGACTAATTTTATCGTGCCCGAGAAAATTAAACTGCTGACCTATTCATGCTTGATTCTCCTTAAGCAAACAAACTCAAGACAAATCCTTCCAGCCAGGAGATCCACCCCAGCAGGCGTACATTTAGTATATTTTTCAACCATTTTGGTTCCAAATACATTTTTGTATTTCTCTCAATCATGTCACTGAGCTTTAAAATGTTCTGTTCGCTGAACCTACCCCAGGTCTTAATTACTGTTCTGTTTTTGCACGCCCACTCGTACTTTACGTTCAATGCCAGACGATCACATGCTTTCGAAACATTTCTAGAAGTGTATTATCACTCGGTGACAACACAGCACAAAACGGGCAGTGTTAAAATGAACACCACTGGTGTCAATAGAGGACCACGCACTCGGGTGTTAAAATAACGCTCTGGAGTTTGACCCTAACACTAGCGAGTGTTAAAATAATCCCCAAAGTGATAAAAATGGCAACAATGGGTATTGAAACAATACCGTAAATTCAAACACGGTATATCGGTATTCATGTTTATAAAATGGTACGTACGTGCCTGATATCAAATGATTGGTTGGAGACCTATCACGGACCAGTCTATTATTTTACCTATGGGAAATTTGAATGACCAGCTGATAATGACCGGTGATAATGCCCCAGTACTTACATGACCGCTGTGGTTTCCATACATTAAATCGCCCCCCCCCCTCCGCGGGATTAGTAACTGCGCGAATTACGCACGCGCGAGGCAGGATCATTGCGCGTGGTAACGTGTAGCGGGTTACGCTGTACGTGTGTACGGGCGATCGCTAAAAACATCACTCGAAATATTTGGCCAGACGCGATTGTGTCAAATGAAAGAAATACAGGATTGGTTTAAGAGGAACTGATGATTCATCACTAAACAAGGCTACTTCGGTTTCTGAAAATTATGCAGCTAATAGTTATTAATCGACTTCCCAGCACAGATTGCCTTCGAGTTCAACAAGGTTCATTTGAGTGCCGTACGTACCGTATAAGTTAGTTAGGTGAGTTCGTTACGGCTGCCAGCGGCGTCGCGATACTGTGAGTAAGAATAAACGTTGTAAACTTTTAAGATTTGCCTTGAGTGACCCCTTCAAATTTTTATATGGTAATTTCGGCGCCTAGGAAATTGATTGCTTGACGAATGCAATGGCTACGATTACCAGTTTTAGTCATTAAGACATACTATGACAATGCAGTAGACTACGTTCTAAAACGTAGTCAGGATCTAGGATTGTCTCGGGTCTAACGTTTAGAGATCTAAAACCGTACCGTTCGCATCATGTTTCCATTAGATATCAAATGACAATGGACGTTCGAGACCATTTTATAAAACAATAATGCATCATTCTTTCGGGCATTAGTTAAATAATTGACACTCCGGTAATTGCGAAACAGGCAAAACACACTCGGCTTATCGCCTCGTGTTGTTTAGACTGTTCCACAGTTACTCGTGTTCGCATAATTTTAACTAATGCCTCAGTTGATGTGCATTATTTGTTAATAATGACAGTTGTCAGTATTTTAACACTGACGTTTGCCAATGAAGTGTTAATTGTTAAGCTTTGAATATTAGAATAAATGTACAATCAAATGTGGGATGTATCAGCCCTTCTCGATAATTTTCAGAGAAAATCTTGGAAAACAATACTCTTTATCTGTTTAAAGTTTCTTTCGTTTCCCATCACAGATTTTAATGTAAGCCGTGTGAGGTTTTTGTGGATAGCTAATTGAAAAGCAAATAGCTTCAATATTATGTTAGGCTCTAAATAAAAAAAAATGTGCAATCGGAAATATATTGTTGTTCTTTATTATGAATAATCGCATACAACCTATCTGTTTAGGTATTTTATAAAGGGAAAGACCAAACTTTTAATAACAATTTCATTCATTTCATTTTGATTTGTTGTCAACCTGAGATATGATGAATTTTCTGCAATGTCCAAAATCGCAGATGTTTTACCACTAAGCCACGTGTTGCTGGTAGTGTAGATTTTATTCGTTGGATTTAATACTATTGTTGACAATTAAAACGAAGCCAAATGATCGTGAAATGCCGTTCAATGATCATCCAAACTATTTGAAGCAATTTTAAAGTTATACTGTTGGATTTTTCTATTCGAAGACCGAAGAAATTTCTTTAAGAATATGACATGGAATTGTAACACATGGGCCGGTCTTACGATACGTCCGGTGTTCCCGCCGGCATGTATCGCCCCATTCCGTCCACCGGTTCACGGTTTATCCTCAAAAAAGAACAAAAATACAAAGAAAGAAAAAACTAAAACAAAAGAAATACAAGATAAACAACAAAAGCAGTCGTGAACGGTTCATCTGAAGGCGTTTAGAGTTTATCATGTTTTATGGCCATTCATCAAGAAACACAAAGTATAACATACTTCTATCGAGATTAAATGTTTCTCTTGAGTTCGTTGATTATATTTCCTTATATGTTTCTTATTTGTGTGCGCGCAGTATGTTTGCGCATGTTTTGTGTGTATGTTTACGTGTGTGTGACGACGTTTGTTGTGTGTATGTGTGTGTGGTGTGTGTGATGTGTGTGTGTGCTTGTGTGTGTGGCATGATGTGTGTGGTGTGTGTGTTGTGGTGTGTGTGTGTGTGTGTGTGTGTGTGTGTGAGCTGGTGGCTGTGACATTGCTCTGAGAAATATGCAATATGCCAATATCACTTAATACTTTGGCCGCAAATTTGATGTTGCACTTTCCCAAATAATGGTCCTGTTCATCCAACGTGACACATAGCACTCAAAAATGATACCAAATGATTGAAATATCAAACACTTTTTCAACACACATGATGATATCCTTTTTCGATTCATAGCTGATTTTACTTTTTAAAAATAGCAATATTACAAGGTGTTAACTTTTTTGACTCACACTTTATTCTCTAAAATTACATGGAAATTTGACAAATGACGTGATAAGTCCATGGGTGTTGACCAAAACAAGACGAATGATTCGAAGACCAAAGACTGAAGATCAAGGATTAAAAAAAGTATTAGTTTCTGAATATTGTGTTTCGGTATTCTCGGTCGATCTTTTCGTTCGTTCGCTCTTCACTTCTTCGATCTTCAGTCTTCGGGCTTCGATCTTCAGTTTCCGTCTTCGATCTTCAGTCTTCGGGCTTCGATCTTCAGTTCTTCGGGCTTCGATTGTTCAGTCTCCGGCAGTGGCCGTAGCTAGGATTTTTTCAGGGGGGGGCAGTCGGGGGGGGGGCCTTACATTTTTGTAGGGGCACCAAATCTACTTTAGGTCAAAAATTTGAAAATTTTCGCCTTGAAAATTGCGTTTTGACGCCGATTTATTGATGAACGCAAGCAATTGTTATTTGTTGTTTTGTGTGTGTGCAAAAGGTGTGGTAATCTAATTGGCTACTTGGCCTTAGAAATGTGTTTTATTCAGCGTTTTTTTTTGAATGAATTGAGAGCATAATTGACATTTTTTGATTGACACTAGGTTTATAGGTTATGTGCGATTGCTATTGATTGGTGATTCACTTGGGAGAGCGTCTGCGGAGGGGGTTCCCCTCCAGGACCAAAAAATGACATTTTCGCATTGAAAATGTGTGTGTTGAGCGCCCACTTTTGAGGAATGCATGTATAATTGACATCTCTTTTTGTTGCTGCCAAAATTGTGTGGAATGTTGATTGTCGGTTAATTGGAGAGGGTCTGGAGGTTCCTCTCCCAGATGACGAAAAATTTGAATTTCTCTTGAAAATGTGTGTTTCAGCAACCTCTTTTGATGAATAAGAGCTAATAAATGTCATTTGTTATGAGAGTAGTTGTTTTTAGGTTGTGGCCATTGTTTGGGATGATCATTTGTAGGGAGCGTTGGAGGGGTTTTCCCCTCCCAGGTGAGAAAATTGACATTTTGCCTTGAAACATGTCTGTTTTCAGCTCCATTTTTAATGAATGAACGCGCTAATGATTTGTTGTTTGTTTGTGCCAGCATGCCAAGGTGTTAGCAAATGTTGTTTTATTGATAAATTGGGAGGGTCTGGGAGGGGATTTCTCTCCCAAGGGTGAGGAAAATTCGACATTTCTCAATCAATTAATTGTGTCATTTTAGCATCATTTAGACCCAATTTTGTTCCTTTTCTCCAAATCCCAGGATCCAAAATTTTCACGGTCACTATTTTGTTGCTGCCCCCGGGGGGGGGGCACCTGGGGGGGGCACACGACCCCCAGGCCCCCCCCCCCGTAGCTACGCACATTGGTTTCAGGCTTCGATCTTGGCGTCTTCGGGCTCGAAATCTTCAGTCTTCGATCATTCAGTCTTCGCGGTTTCGATTCTTTCAGTTTCGGTTTCGATCTTCCAGTCTTCGGGTTCGATCTTCAGTCTTGGTCTTCGCATCTTGGAGATCTTCGGGCTTCGGATTTCAGTCTTCAGTCTTCGATTAGTCAGGTCTTCGGGCTTCGATCTTTCAGGTCTTCGGGCTTCATTTCAGTCTTCGGGCCTTCTGTCTTTCAGTCTTCGCTTTGTTTGTGTGAATACCCGATAAGTCAGGGTTTAATGCGGACGTCCCCTCACCCATCAAGGTCTTTGGTGGGAGTGTATTGAAATTGGGAATTTGATCTGTTTCTCTTTGTATTAATATTTTATCATAAATGTGAACTGATAAAAAATATGGAAGAGATTGAGTATGAAAATACAAACTTGTAAGTAAATATTCACAGTAAATGTAATAGTGTACAGTATCAATATTATATATCATAAATGACTTAAATCTTCGATACATCGAAATGCATAATGTTAAAATGCATCAATAATAGTATTTTCCACGGTTATGTTCAACAATTATAACTATCTTGAATTGTGTGTCATGTCATTCTTACGCACGTTCGTGACACAATTGATCATACCACTACTGTACTGTTTACGCTGTTACTCCTCTCCACTTATACTATCATCACTCATACATACTCACTCACTCACACTCCTCACTCACTCTCTCACCTATATACTATACTACTTACTACTACCACTACTGCTACTATTACTTCTGCTGTACTTAAGTATACTACTACTGTATACTACTACTACTACTACTACTACTACTACTACTTACTAATATATATATACTACTACTACTACATAGCATAGTACTTCTTACTACTACTACTACTACTAACACTAATCTGCTACTACTGACTTCTGTGCTTACTAGTACTACGACTACTGTTATTATACTACTACTAGATTTACTAAACTACTTCTACTGTCTACTACATAACTGCTGCACTGCTACTGCTATATACTACTTCACTGACTTGTAGCTTACTATTATAATTCTTCTTTCTATACTACTACTACTTACTCTATATACTACTATACTACCTCTACTACTATACTATTACTACTGTAAGCTACTATTACTTTCTACTACTACTACTACTACTACTACTGCTTACTATATATTTTAAATGCTGCTTCTAAATTCCATATGTGTATGCTAAGCTTCGAGTTTCGAGTTTCTACTACTGTATTATTTTTCTTTTTTCATGATGTATAAATTAAATGTTGCAATTTGGAAATTGAAGATATCATCACCAACACACAGGCATGTTAATTGTGAAGCCATACATAGTTACCAGGAAATGTAGTCCCGGATATATACTTAGCATATTTAGAAACTCTGTTGGTCCTGACGCTAGAATGTTTCTCAATTCGTAGTCAATCAGTCCTTCTTTTATGAACTATAAAACTTCCTATTTCCTTCAGGGTTTCAGGTTTTTTTATCATTATTTTGTAGATAACGTCAATTAGCAAACGAACAACGGTTAAATACAATTAAATATTGTCTCTCAGACTTATTAAATGTAATATCATTACTGAGGCAATGGAATCTTAGCTTGCTTCATACTATTACCGTGCTACATCTGTATATATTTCTAATAAGTCTTTTATATTTTCTTTGACCATGGATGTTTTATTCCTTCTGATAAATATCTGTCAAGCACTTCAAAACTGTATCAATTGGTATCATGAAGAAGGTGGTGCAAATGACTTCAAAATGGATTGAAAACTTAATACCTGACGTATTAATCGGGCGAATTGGCTCAGTGGTAGAGCGTCCGTTTCTGGTCCGGGAGGTCGCGGGTTCGAGCCCCGACCGGGTCATACCAAAGACTTTTTAAAAAAATGGTACCTTCTGCTTTCTAGCCAGGCGCTCGGCATTCTAGAACAGAGAAGGGTAATAATAACATTTGTGTTATGTAGGGCCCGCTGGTAGAGCAGTCTTTGTGACTGAAGTGGCTACCCTGGGTAAATAAGACGTTATTATTATTATTATTATTATCATTATTATTATTATTATTATCATTATTATTATTATTATTATTATTATTATTATTATTATTATTATTATTATTATTATTATTATTATTATTATTATTATTATTATGATGATGATGATGATTATTATTATCATTATCATTATTATTATTATTATTACTATTATTATTATTATTAAATCTCCAATTTCTTTCACTGGTAAATTAGTGTGTTCAGAGAATAAACGCTTTTCTCAAAACATTCTTGCTATCACTATTTAAACGCTTTTAGAGGATGAATGTCTTGTGTCAAATATATGGTCAAATCATAAGAGATCACTATATGTCAAGAATCAAAACATAAATTTTCTAAACACCTCTTTGCTATCACTTTGTTCTAAACACTAATAATTGTTTTAAATAATTGATTGTTGATGGCTCAACACGATTTTTACAGTGTACTCACTCATTTTATAATTGTCGTTATTTTCCAAATGAAAACAACGAATGTTAAAGGTAACTGACATGATTTATTATTGTTATTGTATAACACACTCATTTTACCCCATTTCAATTATTGCATTCTAGCATGGGCAAACTCTAGTGAACAAAATATCCAAAGATTGTTTAAATTGCAAAAGAGAGCTGTGAGAATTGTATCACATTCAGCTTATAGGGCACATTCAATGCCAATCTTCACTTCTCTATCTGTTTTAAATGTGAATGATATTTATTTATTACAATGTGCAATACATATGTTTTCATGCCATAATAATTCATTGCCAGAATCAATTCTCAACACAACTCACAATTATAGTACACGGAATTCCAATAATTTTACCACTCATTCGTACCTCTTCTTTCAGAAAGTCAATTTTTCCCATGGTCCCCAGGTCTGGACTAGTATACCACAAATTGTAAAAGATTGTAAGACACTGAATAGTTTCCGAAAAGCGTACAAACGATTTTTACTTAATATTTATTCAGAAACTGGTACATTTATATTATTACAGTACTTTTCTACAATAGTGTGTTAATATAGTCAGCACGTCAGTTTGTGCCTTATGTGTCTGTGTGTGTATATGTATGTGTGTATGCATGTGTGTGTTTGTTCATTTGCCATCTTAAGTCATATTTAAAAAAAAAATATGATACAATATTGGATTAGTCAAATGTTTTTGTCTTATTTTAGGGGTTTAATTTTAAATAAGGCTTCTCTGCCTTTTTATTGGCCCCTTCACTTAATAGTCGTTGTTTTACCCGTCTTTTTGTATTGTTATGTTATCTTGCGTCTGCATGTTGAAATTGTACGTTCTTTGTATGTTTTTTATTAAGTGAAAATAAATTATTTGAATTTGAATTTGAATTGGAGGTCGTTCGCAATTTGGGCTGAAACTACTCGAGAATCAAATAAACTATGCAAGGATTCTCCTGTGAAAATCTTGTAGTCAAACGTTGACTCATTCTAAAATAACTAATGTCAATATCCCCCTGGCAGGCAAACCTGCTGTGTGGCTCTATATGTGTCCTATTTTATCGTGCCCCGATAGAGTTAAAATGCTAGTATGTTCATGCTTGATTCTCCTTAAGTAAACAAATTAGAGACAAATCCTTCCAGCTGGGAGATCCACTCTAGCTGCTGTATAGTTGGTATATATATTCCAATTCATTTGGTTTATTAGGTATTGTCAAGTGTTCCCAATCATGTTACTAACCTTTAAACGTTAAAGCCCAAGTATAGTTTTGGTAAATGATAAAACATGAAATTCTTTGCAATTTTTTTTTAGACTACACCTATATGAATTATCAATGCCCTGAAATTTGTTCGCTCTGAAACTTTCACATTTTGGAGAAATTACTCAAAATGTAAAATCTCGGGGGGGGGGGGGAGTCCCCGAGATTTTCCATAGATAATGTACATACCGCTAGATGCGCTGTCTCTTGAAACAATTTTGAGTAGGTTTGATGTTGTTTTCTGATGTCTGGGTGACAATAGAATACTTTGTGAAAGATTGACAAAAAAGCTGTCTGATTGACCAAAACTATACTTGGGCTTTAAGTGTACATTCACGATAGAATGAATATACATGTAGATCAAAAGTCAAAAATACATATTTTGGCACCTTTTCCCCTGATGCTAATGGATCCGTTTAAACGGAATTTGTCAAGTCCTCGACCAGCATCTTTGCTGGGTGACAGCATGTTGAAATAATATGCGCTGGTGATTGCTGTTCTATCGATCGGGTCTTTACTGTTTGCCGCATAACGCATATAACCCATACTTCTTACATCATACGAACATAGAGGTCACAGTGTGCATAGATTTATATACAGGGTAGCCCAGAGAGAATGCTACACTTGTAATCATTAATTTCTTCGACATCATCCATAAAATGCCATTGGTGATTATTTCATGGGTAAGAACATTCTTGTTCAACAAAATGATACCATGATTATTGATTTTGATTAAGGTGTTTCGAGCTTCGTGCTATTTTTCTTAGGCAATGTGATTTCCTAAATTTGATATTTTTTTCAACTCAAGCGATCATCAGAACACCGAAATATTCTCGCGTAACGACGTGCCATAGAATGAGCAAGCCGCAATGATGATGTACGCCATACCTTACCATTGTCTTTCGTATCGAAGCGAAGCATTCCTGTGGTCTGTCTCCCCGCTATTCGATGGCACGCCGCAACGTGAGAATATTTTGGTGTTCCCAGGTTCGCTTGATTTGAGAAAGAAACAAATTTCGAAAATGACATTGCCTCAGAAAAATGGCCCTAGGATCCAAAATCCTTACTCAAAATCCATCATCGTGATATCATTTTTTGCGAAAAAGAATGTTCTAACAGATACAATAATAACTAATTGCATGTTGCTCATGATGTTGAAGAAATTAACGATCGTAAGTGTTGCATTCTTTCTGGGCCACTCTGTATATAATGAAAGAAACAAGGTATGTGATGCATTAA
>JZLH01S0065108.1:49657-60495 GCA_001188425.1 Eucidaris tribuloides | reverse complement strand
TACACAGTGAAGATAGATGATGTGAACCAATCAAACATAAACTTAAAATGGATACCTCAATCTTTAGATGCGTTGATGTCAGATATTGCCACAGCAATCACGCTAGTGATTTACACGTACAATTATACATGTATACTACGCGTTACAGAATCCAGTGTAATCTGCCCTTGTACGTTATGTATTTCTGTTTCCCGATTTAGTTGTCTGAAAAAAACCTCCAGCTTTTTCATGCTCTTGTTTATGGTCCTGTATCTATGTTTGAAATTCATGTTTTATTTTTATGGATCTATGGAGCCATTTTAGATGGATGTATGTTGCGTTACGAGACAGAGAGAAAGAGAGTGAGGGGCGGAGCTTGTCACGAATTTCAACGATGCTGCGTGCACTTTCTGAAGTCATCTCTGGGTAGAGAACGCGACCTAACTCGACGTTAGTGGCGCTATAGTCGTAAAAAACAGATACAGGGGGCAAGTGAACTTCAAAAACATGATACGTTTTGCCACTGTAACTGATGAAGGGAAATAATAACAACACGGATAATGATTCGTCTAAAACAGTCTCACCAACATAAACTTTCTCTCAGGAGTTTATTAACAACATTACGACTGCGTTACAAGATTTTCGAGGCTTTTTTTTTCCTTGTTCGACCCCCCCCCCCATCCTATTTCCAACCATTTTTTTTTGGTTGGAAGGGGGAGGGGTATTAATTCAAAGAATTGAATTGGAGAATGTAATCATTCCCAACTTCATGTAAATCCTTTGAAGGATATTGTGACCATCAAATCCATTACGTTGATGAACGTTTCATCTTCTGTATACTAGTTTTTTTTTAATTCAAATGATACGTGATTACCAGAAAGATTTTCCTCCCCGAATTTAAAGCATATTATTAACTATTCCTCCAAGTTGATTTAACAAAAATAATAAACATGCCAATAAATCAAGTTCAATTAAACCGTGTTATTTGAGCATAGTCACTTTTGTAGCATACATTCCAACTTGTAGCCCCTGTGGAATTTACTATTTTGACTCTCAATGTAGCAAGGGCGTCGATTCGTTTTGGTTAATGGGGGGAGGGGGGGCAGAAATATGAAAAGTGTCAACGATTTTCGGCGCGCTCTGCGCCCAAAATTACCATATAAAATTCTGCGAGCAAAGCGCGCCCAATAAATGAAAAATGTGTATGTTATGTTTATGTTAAGTTATATGGTTTTGTATAGTGCCTTGCACTGCTTTTTGAACGTATCCTTGCAGTACGTTTTATATCTTTTTCAAGTTATCAGAAAGTTATCGAAATAGGGTGGGGGGTACTGTCCCCAGCCCCCAGGATCGACGCCCCTGCAATGTAATTATGAAACTAATGGAGTAATTATTGCCAGGAACAATAGTTTTGAGTGCCTTTTATTCAACAATTCCAGCGAATAAGACTTATCCAGCGTTGTCATCACATCACGTAGAGCTGCTTGTGCGGTTTAGCTCCGCAATATTATTGATATTATTGATATTATTTTGTTGTCCGTACGCGTCTCCGTCACTTACACTCAAAAGGAAAAGGATTATTTATTCATCGGATCAATAAACTTCTTTAATAACTTTATTCCACGCACTAAGACAAGTTAATAAACTAGAAATGATGGTGAATTTACTCCGAAGACGAAGTTTCTTTTTCTTACTCGTCAGATATGATCACAATTTCGATTGGCTAAACTTCTGTTTTATCAGCGAGATGAACGATTCATCACGTATTTCAAACGGAAAAAAATATCCTCGCCGTTTTTAAGACATGTATATTTCATAACAAATGCTATTAGATTAAATTAAACATGAATATTAAACGCATAAATATGGCAAAGAACGTGTCGTTGCCAAAGTATTCTTCTCAAAATAGTCATTTTCCTGTCTGTAAAATTTGTCCTGGTAGTTGAAAGCACTTTGGAAAACGTGACTCGGGTGGACTAATTAAGACTGAAGTTTCCCCGTTATTTTCTTCAACACATATCATGCAGAACCTCATCATAAAATAACCTTTAAGCGGGAAAAAGTCCCAGCATAAACGTTTGACTTCTTGAAAGCCTCCGGATAAACGATACGAAACAAAAGAACTGCGCTCCATTTTCGTCCTGTTTTTTATCCTTTTTCTCTCGACTTTGTTTTAACTATTAAGTGCACCCTATCTACCGAGGAGTTCAGTAAACTTTGAATCTGCATAGTTATACAGATTTTTTTTTCTTGCTTTGCGGAGGTGTAAGATGTCAAACGAAAGACAAAAGAGAAAAATTGCATACACTTAGCAAGTCTGTGATATGTGTTTGTTGAATGGTTACTGACCCGACGATACGGTGTGCATTTGAGATGCCGACAAAAGCCGTGTAACTACTGCTGGCAGTCTCCCGGGACATCGCGAATGTCTATCGGGGACTGAGGATGCAGTGACCCGAGAGAAAGTGCAGACCGAGTCAGCAAGGTGATGGCGTGTTATTTTCAGTTTTCTAGCTGAGGTCGCAAGGGTATGATTTGTCTTCTTTTTTTTCACTCCGTTGTCTTTTTTTTAATGGTTTTTAATTAACCACGTCGATTTGCTTCACCTGTCCACGGCTACGTCACAATAACAAGGAATATTCGAGAATTCGTCAAACACCTTTCGGGGTTGGGTACCAGGGGCTGTGTCCCGGATGAAACTTAGCAACTTGACATTAAGAAAGATGAAGAAAAGTCAAAGCGCAGACAGAACAACAATAAAAGTAACTTTGTATGGAAAATAAGCGTTATCCCTCGAAGAAAAATGACACTATATCTTTGATTTATTGATAAGTTTAAGATATACCTATATGATCAATGATCAATTGGTCATCTGATACATAATGTCAAAAATATAAATATTGTCTTAACCATGTTAACATTCTTTTTACCTGTAGCAATTGTTTATGTTATTTTCAATGCGACATTCATTCAATTAAGCAGATAATATAGTACTGTACATCTACAGCACACTAGCTGTTCTATGTACAGATACGTAACTTCTTCTCGTTATTTGCTATTTTGCTTTGTTTTAACAGGATATTGTGATGAAATATTTTGGAAAATGGATTTCGGTGTTTTTTTTTAACTTCTCGACTCTTTTTCAATGCCTCCCACTTCGTCGGCTCATTACAAGTCCGTAGCCCAATTGGCAACAATTTGCTTCATTAAAACGAGATTGCACCTGGACTGTTACCTGGAAGGGTACAATGAACTTTTCTCAATTGCACCCTATCTTTCAATCAGGGCATCTCAACTCTTTAAACCACGACCAGAAGGCATCCGTCTTACCCGCCTCCCAAGCGGATCCGTTACCCGAGTACATCGAAAACTAGGTCTACAAGTGTCGTAATTTGTCTAACCTATATATTCTCATGTTCTTATTTAGTCATTGTCGACGGTTGTCTGTCATCCTGGTCTTCTTAACACACTTCCTTTGTTAATTCCCCTCTCCCTTTCTTCCTTTTAACAAGCAGGTTTACTCTCCTTAATATTTACGTCTGTCAAACCAAAACCCTGTATAATCAATCCCGCCCTTACCTTACCGTGCAGACCTCCGCACCCATGCATGTCATGTCACTTTTGTTTTCCTTTCGCATTCTCCCATTTGCGCATCTCCGTTATCTGCCGTCTGTTTTGTCCATTCCTTCTTTCATTTGACTTGCATTTAATGTTCCCTATCTTCTCTCTGTCACCTATACGCCCTCTACTATTTTTCCTTCTTCCTCCTCCTCCTTCTCCTCCTCCTCCTTCTCCTCCTCCTTCTCCTCCTCCTCCTTCTCCTCCTCCTCCTTCTCCTGCCCCTTCTCCTCCTCCTCCTCCTTCTCCTCCTCCTCCTGGTTGCTTCTTAATTTCTTTCCCCCATCGTCACATATTCTAAAATAACACTCTTTAACATCTCTCTTTTCTCTATTAAATCAGCTCTGTAGAATCATGTTCATTCCATTCCTTCTTATCTCCCACATATTTATTTCATTCCACTCTTCTCTCTCACCGCCTCTCTTTCTTTCCGCTTTTCTCTCCCTCATCACCATCTTTATACAACAAATTTCTCAATCTTCATTCCATTCTCTCTTCTCTGCCACTGCATCTCTCCCTCTTTTTTGGCTCTTCTCTCCCTCATCACCATCTTCCGTTTCATCCTCTTCTCCCCCTCTTCTCATGCATGTCATGATAAACTTTTCAATGTTCATGCCACTCTCTCTTTCCACTCTTCTTTCCATCATCACCCACCTCTCCCTCCATATTTTTATCCCCCTCTTCTTAAGATGAACTTCTCACCAACCGCGCAAACCATCCTCTCGGTTCGTTAACCCCCCATTCCGCTGCCTCGCATCTTCTTTAGCTCCCCAACACGTGGCCCGGGTTAAGCAAGTGGAATCAACTCCTGTGATGTCGAGCGTCACGTGCATTGTACGAGGGCGACTTAAGAGGGGATCAAGAATAGATAGATTCGTGTTGTTATTAGCCCTGTGTCGGAGTTCTTTCCCTCCCCTGTCGAGCATGATGCTTCAATGGACGACCGCATCAATGCATGCGACCCCTACCGAGTCGGTCACGGTTCTCGACGGTCAGAACGGTCCTAATACACAATTTGATTTCGCGCACTAGGTCGGGGTGAAGAAATTGTTAACAACACCCATATTAACTGGCCCACAACACTCTTGGGGATGTCGGCAGCACAGACTATTCTTGGAAGAATGATGATTGGAAATTTGAACAGCAAAACGATTGACGACGACTAGACAACTAACACCAAAAATAATGAACAACTGACAACAGCAACAAGCAAACAACAACAACCAACAAACAACACAACAATAATAAACATAACATAAAGTAATATATATAATGAATAATAACATAATACATAATAATAATAATAATAATAATAATAATAATAATAATAATAATCAGAAATAATGAATAATAATAATAATAATAAATAATAATAATAATAATGAATAACTAATAAATGAATAAATTGAGGATGAAAGATAATAAATAAAATAATAATGTAATACTACTACTACTACGACTACTACTACTACACTAAATAATATAATAGTAATAATGATATTAATAATAATAAATAATGAAGTAATAATGATAATTAATAATAATAATAATAATAATAAATAATAATAATAATAATAATAATATATAATCAATAATAATAATAATAATAATCGATACCGACTACTACTACTACTACTACTACTGACTACTGACTACTATACTACTACTACTGACTACTACATACTACACTACACTCTACTGACTACTAATGAATATAGTTATAAAAAAAAGGATAACAACCTGAACACCAGAGGTGGCAGACGACAACAGCAACCACCACTCAGTGAGTCATGTTCGGGAGAGGGGGGGGGGGGGGCGCATTATTGGTCGCAGACCCCGCCCGACAGAGAAATGCGGATTCTGCCGCCCACTGACCATAACTTCTAAGTCTAACGTAAGCTACAGGGGTTCTCGTTCGCTCACGACGTCATGCCACAAATACTATTATAAACTCAACTTCGCCAGTTATAACCGACCCCACCACCCGACTCACCACATAAATTACTGTCTTTGAAAACTGCTCACATCGTATTTCTCTCTTGCTTATCAAGGTACGAATTCCTTTTCCCAACATACTGCAATTGCTATTCTATAAGGCCTACAAACCAAACCGCCACCACACCATTACTTACCGCACCACAAAACCACCCACCCACCGACTACTAACTACAACTGACTACTACTACCGACTACACTACTTACTACACTACTCACACTAGCCACACAAAACTCTCCACACTACCTTACTACTACTACTACTAACTACTAACTACACTACACTACTACGACACTACTGACTACTACATACTACTACTACTACTCTAATACACTACTACTACTACCACACTCAACTACCACTACACTACTACCGACACTCATACTACTGACTACTACTAGCTACTAAAAACTACTACGTACTACTACTGACTACTACTACGCGACTACTACTACCACTAACTACTAACTACTACTACTACCACCTAAACTACCTACACTACTCACTGATCCCGACTACCTACTACCACCGGGACGCGCACTACTAGGAACTAACTCCACTACTCTACTACTACACACTACACTACTACTACTAAACACTAGACTACTACCACCACACTACTCACTACTACTACGCTACTACTAACCACCGACCCACCACCAATCCACTACTACTACTACTCCTACTACTATCTCCTCTAGTACTACTGAACTACTAAGCTGAACTAGAACTACTACACTACTACTACCTAACTGACTACTACTACATACTACTACTACCACTACTGACACCACTACTAGACTACTACTACCCACTACTACTTACTACTACTCCTACTGTACTCACTACTACTTCTACTAACTACTGACTGACTACTGACCACTACTAAAACACTACCACTACCTACCCACTATTATCTACTACTTCTAACCACTCTACTACTCCCTCGTACCTACTACTCAATACTACTACTACACTGCTACTACTTCCTAGCTAATCGTACTACTACTACTAACACTGACTACTACTACTACTACTACGTCTACTACTCCCTACTCACTAACATACATACACTTTACTACTACTCCTACTACTACTACTACCGACTACTACTACCACGACTACTGAGCCACTTACTACTTACTCTTACTACTACTCCTACTACTACTCTACTCCTACGTACTGACTTACTAGCTGACTACTGACTATAACTGACTACTACTGACACTACTAACACTACTAAGACTGACTCCACACACTACTCCTCACTACTAGTTTCTACCCCCTAACTACTAGACTACTACCACTACTACTACTACCACTACTACTACTACTACTACTAGCACTCTACATCCGTACTTCTCAGCTACCACTACTTACAGCCACTACTAACTACCACTACTATCACTATTACTAACTACACTTACTGATGATCGATATGAATGATAATGAGTTAAAAACTAACACTTTACTGTATTATAACTGTAATTGTACGTATCATCATGCATTATTTTGTTATTTGTTATTCATTTATTTATTTATTCATTTATTATTTATTATTTTTATCTTTCTTTTATAACATTTCAGCAAGGTCAGTGTCAAGTCAGAACATACTGTTTTCATCAGTTCCATGGGGCCCTTTTGAAAATATAGGTCGATTAGCAATTGCACCCTGGAAAGATTATTTATAAAACTATACGCATCGCACGTGTGGTTAAAAGTGACTAATAATAAAAGAACAGCTGAAAATAACGCAGACTACCGACAAATTGCACAAATATTTTAAGTAAAAATTTTAATGTCTAAAATATATATAATGTATAAGAATAAGATACATATGATGGTAAAAAAGTGTAATCCGGGTCGTGGGTTTTTATGTAGATTGTGTAATCAGGGATTGTTAGTGGTATTGTGATTTTTGAATGATGTATTTGTTGGGAGTGGTGGCCTAAGTCTGGATGGTAGTTGTTTGTGTAGTACTCTGAGCGGAGTGAGCAGTATTGTCATAAAAGAGGATAATTATTAAATCATTTATAAAGTTAAATCTGAATAACAAGTAAGCAAAGTTCAGTAAGTGTGGAAAAGCACAGATACTTCCCATACTGAGAATTTAACACTCAATGCAGCATGTCGAAAATCTCCGTTAACTAACTAAAAACATAAACGAAAATCAAAATAACGAATTTAATTTTCAAAATTGTTAATCTATTAAAATCCGATTCCAATTCCGCAGCTCAGAATAATACTTTTGTATATATATATATATTATAGTATATATCAGTCTATAATATATATATATATGTATATATATATAATTATTATATATTATATAATATAATATATACATCTTGTCATTAATACCATATTGCGACGGTAGATGCTACTCGTGCCGGCATACGAAAGCGAGGAAAAAAAAAGTCAATGAAATTCTTACACGTAAACACTATCTACACGTTTTGATACAGCACTAAGAAAAGAGAATTAAGCCAAAAAATTTAATCACATGGTTACGTGATAATGATGTTGAATGGTAAGTGCTATTTCATGTAATATCCAACAGACGTAATATTTATCTATTTTCGAGGACATCGCGCCAGAGATCGTATACTGGGAGCTTGAAATGTGGGGACGCATTGAATGTATGTGATTGGTACGTGGATGTCCTAATCAACGAGAGAGAATAGGCCAACATATTTACGGAAGGCACGGGGACGGTGACTGTTGGTGACAGTATCTCTTTCTCGCAGCAGCGACAGAATTATTACCAAAAATGAATATTAACATAACTTTCTTTATCATTTTTTCTTCGTTTCAAATGTCTGAGAAAAGATAGATAATGAGTTGAAAATGAACTGATGTATCTTTGCGCGTCAATCTATCACAGGCCTGACATTTTAATAATCGCGTGTTGAATTTTGTAGATGTGCGAAATAAAGAAACTGGTTATTCAAATATGGTCCGTCCCCCTTCTCCCAGTTGTATTCAATCCAAGTTAAAATGGGATACACTGTGAGGACTAAACAGCACGACGATACAAGACAACAGATGAACACGAAGCCAGCCATCTGTTAGAAATGCAACCAATAAATGGAAGAGAGAGATGCGACAGAGGAAAAGGTTGGGACGAAGAAATTAAACAACTCATTAACACAAGTAATATGGTATTAGAACACAGCAATGGAACAGAACGGCGAATAACATTACTGAGGAGGCTTCATGAACGAATGTGGAGATGCTGGGCCTGCGATGACGGATGATGATGGATGATGAGGATGATGATGAGATGGATGATGAATCTGTGAGTGGTGGTGGTGGTGGGTGGTGTGATGGTGTGAGTGAGGATGATGATGAGATGATACTATGTTGGTGGTGTGCGTGTGGTGTGGTGGTGAGAGTAGAAATACGTTACCCGGGTGAGAGAGAAGAATAGTACCCACGTAACAAGTTGACGGAAACTCACTAGCATGCATCTTCAAACAACGCTTTTTTTACGACTTCCTTCTGTTATGTGAAAGTAAACAAAATACATTACAACTTTCATCTCAGTTCATTACTGTGCTGGCAACAGAAAGAAACTTGCCCGTTCCTCTGGTAAATGTCAGGATATTTATCGGGAAAAGACCGCATAAGGAAGTAGATAATGAATAATGATATGATGATATATGATGAGCGATGAGGATGGGGAGGAGGAGGATGTTGACGATGTTGATGAGGAGAGATAAGAAGATGATGAATAAGAATGATGATATTGATGGATGATGATGATGATGAATGATGATCGATGAATGGAATGATGATTGATTGATGATGATGATGATGATGTAATGAATGATGACGAGCTGATGAATCGAGGAGGAAGTGGTGGTGGTAGACCGAAGTGTGGACTAAACCGTGCTGGTTCAATTATCAATGGAATATTTATTCACAAAATATCTTGGTATGTGTGACAGCATAATAATTCATACTTTCATTTTATTTATGGTTACTTAATCCAATTGAATATCATTATACTGTACGCGTCTTGAGCAACATACTAATCTTTTAACGTCGAGATACGGAGATAAAGCAATGGGTACACTTACCGTACCCGCCCCCCCCCGGCCGCGTTGACAAGGTATAATGAAGCATAGGTGGGGAATGAAAGGATACCTTTATGCACGAATGTAACGCAAGACCTGCTTAAGTGATTGATTTACATATATTACAATTAATTTTCACTCCAAACAAGACTAGACAGCATTTAGAAACTAGTTTGTAATAGTGGTCTTTTTCCTTTATATTTGCCTTAGCGATACTAACCCGATTGGCTAGCGCCAATGCAACATTCGGTCATCAATGAGTTGACACATGTTGTCTTCACAGTTGACTAGCCGTCATGGTTTGTAAGAAATGAAACTAGGTTAAAACTAGAAAGGCCTCTTGATGCTTGGTTTTTTTTTCTCTGGTGCTTGGTCTGACATAGTGCTAAATCGACCACACCCGAATTGTAAAGAAAAGGACTACCTCTTAGTATTTAGATGTATACCGCGTTGTTGAACGCAACCGGGCACACCTTTTACTCCGAAACATTGTGGTGTCCACATAATTTGCAGCAAGCATGTAGGGTGATTTCAGCGGTATCCACAATATCGTTGAGGGGAGCGCGCACAAAATTGTATTTGGCAGGGACACTTCATCATAAAATGTAACGCGACTAAGAATATTAAGCTCGAATCAAGAAGATATGGTAATGTGCCAAGCTTCCTGGATGTTGTTTGGATGATGAATTAATAACAGAATGATGATGATGATGATGATGATGGATGCGATGATGATAGAGAGATGATGATGAGAATGATCGATGATGAATGATGAGATATGGTGACGGTGAAAAGATTCTCAAAAGGCTAAAAGATGAGGGTCTTTATCATTCTGGTATGCACCTGTATTATAATGGTCACACGAGTCACACATTACCTCCCTGATCAGTGGACCCGATATCAAGGCTTGCACATTAATGTGCACACACCAGTGTCCACTCCCTGGGAGTATTCCTTGGCGACTAGCAGCTATTCATTCACAAATGGGCTTTCCTCAGTCCTCTCAGATACCCATTTGTATACACCGTGGGTGGAGAGAGTAATGCGTGGATGAAGTGTCTTTACCCGAGGTACACAAATGCGCCGGCCGTGGCAGGTTCTGAACCATGGTCTCGATCGTCGGGGAAACCACGGCCCTACCGGACTCACGTCACCATCAGCAGCCT
>JZLH01S0065108.1:41259-44064 GCA_001188425.1 Eucidaris tribuloides | reverse complement strand
GAGAAAAGGAGGAGGAGGTGCTGGGGACGATAATAACGACGATGATGATAAAGATAATGTCGGAGGTGGTAATGATGATGATGATGATGATGATGATGGTGTGATGATGATGATGATGATGATGATGATGATGATGATATGATGATGATGATGATGTGATGGTGTGGTAGTGGTGGTGGTGATGGTGATGATGATGATGATGATGATGATGATGATGATGATGATGATGATGATGATGATGATGGTGATGATGATGATGATGATGATGTGATGGTGGTGGTGGTGGTGGTGGTGGTGATGGTGGTGATGATGATGATGATGATGATGATGATGATGATGATCATGATGATGATACTGATGGTGTGGTGGTGGTGGTGGTGAGAGAAAATAGTTACCCACATAACAAGTGACGGAAACTCACTATATCATCTTCAAAACATCCCTTTTTTACGCTTCCTTCTGTTATGTAAAGTAAACAAAATATATTACAACTTTCATCTCAGTTCGTTACTGTGTGCAGACAGATAAAAAGTTTGCCCGTCCTATGGTAAATGTCAGGATATTTATCGTGGAAGAGACCCATAAGGAAGTGATGATAATAATGATGATGATGAGAATGATGAGGATGAGGATGGGGAGGAGGAGAAGGATGTTGACGATGTTGATGAGGAAGATAAGAATGATGATGATGGTGATGATGATGATGATGATGGTGATGATGAAGATGGAGGAGGAAGTGGTGGTGGTAGACCGAAGTGTTGGACTAAACCGTCTGGTTCAATTATCAGTGTGATATTTATTCACAAATATCTTGGTTACAGCATAATATTCAATACTTTCATTTTATTTTGTGATTATTAAATCCAATTGAATATCATTATACTGTACAACGAATCTACAACATACTATCTTTTACATCGAGATATGAGACACAGCAATTGGTACATACCCCCCCCACCCCCCGTGACAAGGTATAATGTAAACATATGTGAAGAAAGGATACTTTAATCACGAATGTAAACCAAGACCTCTTAAGTATTTTGTACATTATTAGCATTATTTTTCCTCCAAACAAGACTGACCATTTAGAAACTAGTTGTAATAGTGGTCTTTTTCCTTTAATTTGCCTTACGATACTAAACACATTGGCACCAAATGCAACATTCGGTCAATCAAAGTTGACACAATCACAGTTACTTACCGTCATGTTCGTAAAAAATAAACTAGGTTAATAACTAGAAAGGCCTCTGTAAGCTTTTTTTCTATGTGCTTGGTCTGTGCTATCGACACCATTGTAAAGAAAGGACTACTTTCTTAGTATTTTAATGTATACTCTTTTAAAACGCCCACACTTTTACTTTGAACATTGTGGTCCACTATTTGCAGCACATGTTAGGGTGATTTCAGCGGTATCACAGATTCGTTGAGAGGAGCTGCATAATTGTATTTGCAGGTACAATCATCATAATTTACCGACTAAGAATTAAGCCATCAAGAACATTTATGGTAATGCCAGCTTCCTGGGATGTTGTTTTTGGACGATAATAATACCAGAATGATGATGATGATGATGATGATGATGATGATGATGATGATGATGATGATGATGATGGTGGTGGTGGTGGTGATGGTGATGATGATGATGATGATGATGGTGACGGAGACGGTGAAGAAGATTCCAAAAGGTAAAGATGAGGGGTCTATCATCTGGTATCACTTATTATAAATGGTCACACGATGTCACACATTACCCCCCGATCATTGGACACATATCAAGCTTGCACATTAATGTGCACCACCTCCACTCCCTGGGGAGTATTCCTTGGCACTAGCAGCTAATTCATTCACAAATGGCTTTCTCAGTCCTCTCAGATACCCATTTATACACCTGGGTGGAGAGAGGTAATGCGGATGAAGTGTTTTACCCGAGGACACAAATGCCGGCCGTGGCAGGTTTCGAACTATGGTCTTGATGTCGGGAAACCACGGCCTTACCCACTCGGCCACAGCGCCTCCACTACTGCTGTTGCTGCTAATGATGCTGATGCTGATCAACAGTCTCTCGAACTCTTGATCAAGGAAACAGAAAATGTTTTCAAATCTAGTTGATGATGTGATGATGGTTGTTGCTGTTTGTTTTATTTCCGTAATCATAAATAAAATACATTACAAAGCATCAAGAGCTATTTACAATTTAAAAAAAACCGGTATAACTGCGGCGGATAGCCCATTTCAGCGGCATTAACAGAATGCCATCGTTCTTTCATGGGGTCCGTGGGAGGTTTCGAACCATCGTCTCGATGTCGGGAAACCACGGCCTTACCCACTCAGCCACAGCGCCTCCGCTACTGCTGTTGCTGCTAATGATGATAATGATAATGATGATGATAATGATGATGACGATGATGAGGATGATGATGATGATGGTGATTAGAATAATGATGATGAAAATAATGATGACGATGATGATGATGATGATGACGATGATGATGATGATGATGATGATGATGATGATGATGATGATGTTGATGATGATGATGATGATTTTGATGAAGACTATGGTATAGTGGTGGTAATGTTAGTTTTGGTGGTGTTGTTGGTGGTGGTGGTGGTGTTGGTGGTGTTGGTGGTGGTGGTGGTGTTGGTGGTGGTGGTGGTGGTGGTGTTGGTATAAACATCTCGGAATTTCTTTCAACAAAAAGAAGTTCTGAAAAAAATATTGCATTCTCTGTTAAAAGGATAATGCACACATATTTTGCTTTCACCATACTTTAACCTTCTTTTTAAACCATTTTAACGTGTTGG
>JZLH01S0065108.1:33759-38759 GCA_001188425.1 Eucidaris tribuloides | reverse complement strand
GGTTGAAAAATCATGATTTTGTACTACCAAATACTCAGTTCATGCTCTGCACTGTAATCCATCGATTGTTCAGCTCGATTTTCAATTAGAATTACGCTGCCATTTTAAATGAAGTGAAACATCGGATTTATTACAGTACAATTGGGTTAAAATTGAGTGCAGCGGAGGTGTAGATTGAGAGGTGTCGTACACTGATTAGCAACAAAAGAACAAAGAGAAACAATAGTAACAACATTTTTATTGGGATAATGATTTTGGGTGGACTCGAATTTGTTCAACGGATACCTAAAAAGGGAATACACGAATTTGCGTCCTTGTAATAGAAAGGAAGGGTCATTTGTCTTACCGTTTCGTTGATTTCATTTCATTTCATTTCATATTTATTTTCATTTCATTGCAACAAAAAACATAAGCCCAAGTAAATTTATATCAATACAAATAACGTAAATACGAACATACATTAAACAATCTATATACACACACACAAAATAAGTGGTAACACATTTCATTTCTATTTAGTAATAATATTGAATATAAAAGAATACAATGAATGAAGGAACTTATATTGAAGCATTTACAAGCTTGTTAAAATTATAAGCCCCATTAATTGTTTATTTATTGATTGATTCTGTGACGAACTATACGGGAAGATTGTATGATCTTAAATGTTTGTAAACAATAGTGAGCTCAGTCGTAGACGCCATTATCATAAAAAATAATCCTGAATTGACCATAATGCCCATATAAATGTTTAGAAAAAAAAAAATATGCCATAGCATGGCAGTTATTAAGTTTGTTCATGTATTTATCGGTTTATCCGTGAACACTTCCCCTCTGGAAAATACAGAAAATATGAGTATATCTCAAATAGTTTGCATTGTTTTGCAGATATGACATTGGTTCAACTCATTAGGTTATCATTAGGTATTGTCCTCAATTTTCTTATATCAAAAGTGAGGGGGTAGGGTTGGGGAGCATTGGATGCACGTGCAAATCCCCCCCCCCCGAGGCAGAGGACTCCTAGCAAGCAAAAAGAAATTGACACATCTTTTTGTGGCATCTATTCTTGTTTTCTAACCTTTAGTTGTACCCCCCCCCCCGTGTCCAAACCAGCCAGCCCCCTTTTGAAATGCAGTACGCTATTATTTGATGCGTTATTTTAAAGACACCAAATAACATTGTGAAAGCCCCATTAAAAAAAAAAATCGTCAAACTTTGCTATCTGACATATCTGACAGTGTTTGGATGGACAAATAAACACCCTAGAACACAAAACTTGAGACAGTTATGTTGTCACTCGTGAAATATGTACTGATAAAAATCGGCACATGAATTATTCTCAGCTGATAAAAATTCTGCTACACAGCAGTCTATGAGGAAAACGGGAATGGTCGCTCCATGATTTTCACTTTTTAAAAGCAATTAATTAATGATCGTTTTAAATTGCAAATTTTTCAGGGCTTCGTTTTTAGACCTTATCAGAGATACTAGTACTCGGGAAATCATGCAGCTCAGAATTTTTAAGACTGGAAACACTGTTTTACGATGCCTTTAAATGCATTGCACTGTTGGTGGATTTGTTTTTGTTTTTTTGGCTACAATCAATAAATTGTTTAAACTCGATATTTTTACCCGCTTCGCTTCCAAACGATTATCGTTGTCCCGAATCACACTGTTATTATTATTAACACACTTGCTGCAGCTATGACGTACGAATGTACACACAGGGGTAACAATGACTCTTTCCCAGAGTAAACTTTACTCAGTATTAGCCCCGATATTTGGACAAAAATGGAAATCAAATTTCGCCTCTCGATTTTCATTGTGAATTGTGACGGAATTGTGAAAGCGCGCCAAAAATTGTTGAACAAACTCGGTCACGCTCCCGAAAGTCTCGCGTAATGCGAGAGCAGCAGACGATGTTTAAAACTAACTGTTGTGGTAATAGAAGTTTACATTTTGCTTGTTAACTGCATTACTCCATAAATACATTGAAATTTGATCTAGGTCGACCCACATACATCTCGTTTTTTGCCCTTCTCCGTTTTTTGCTTCAGGATAGTAACGATCGATCGAGTTTGGAATAGGGATGTGAAGATCTCACATCCGTATACATTACACGTCTTTGGTTATCGACAAAAATTCCGTGTAGCGGTAAATAAATACATAATTCTCCCGAGCAAATTTCGACGTGAATGTAGTTCATGACTGAAAAAAAAGTACACCTAGCCCGACTCTGAGCATTTATTTAAAGGCAGTGGATCTCTTTTGCACGCCTCAAATTCAACATTGTGCAAAAGCACTGGTATATAGAAGAATATCTCATGTAAGAACCTTTAGAAAAGTGTAGGAGCTAGAAATGCAGTTTAAGTGGAATTATAGTAAACGTTTGACTTGGATTTGTTTTTTGGCATACAGTTTCACAAATTTTACAAGTGGTACTAGTCTATTTTTAGACAGTACATGTACATGTAGGTCCCTTTTACCTCCATGGTGTAGTACACTAGTACTGTACACGCAGATGACCTTGCATTCCTTTCACTATGTCTGATGCATTCCAACACTACATCTGGTACATGTATTACTGGTATTACGTAAGTACTGTAATCAGCCTGATATATCCACGGACCTATACTGTACATGTAGGTCCATGAAATAAATTGAGATTTGGAACAGTGTGCCTAGAATGTACACTGCACAACTATTGTTTTCTTGTGCATTTGTTTAAATATGGGTGATTTCTGATCTTCAGAATTCACAGGCAAGTACTTTTTGAATATCATAAGGGTATGAATAATGTTTTGCTGTATGATGGAAGGGTTGCGATCCCCTACCTTTAAATCTCAAATGCTCCACTTTTGAATGAATGCAGCGTTTTTCATTGAAATGATTGCAATGATATGATTTTTTTTTAAAGTTGTAATTCCATTTTTTTTTCAAGAACGAAAGCAAACTCCCATAACATTTTGTTATTGGTAAAATTAGTATTAAATTCATTGTTTGTCTTGTGATTAAAAATTATATCAATGCGAATTTGGACCTACTTTAGGGCATTACATGTAAGCATATGTATGTTTCCGTATCATGTAAGATTTATCGATATGTCATTAAAATATGTTTCCTACAATGTGTGGAATATCATTCTGTTTGTTCTCGAGAGAGTTTTAGAATCATTTTAATTAAAAATGCAAATAAAGTGAAACATAAACCCCTAATTATTATCAAACAAAGAAGAGACTTGGTGTAATCGCATTTAAATGTCAGGGCAAAGAGGAGTCATTAACAATGTAAGAAGTCAAAGAAAATAATAGCACAGGATATAGTTTCCAGTATTGATTGAACAGCATAATGTGTATGATTATATGTAAGTTTTTAAATTAATACGAAGAGCAGGAGTACATGTAGTTGTATTTATAATACATCCACATGCTTTTTAAGTGTATTCATGGTCATTAATATTGTACATCATTTGAAATATATCTATGTTCTATTTTATTGAATTATATTATCTTTCAAGGCGGTTAACATGCAATATATCTAAGAAATAATGAAAAAAATGATATGATACACAGTTTTGCAAGTTGCACTTATAATTAATACGCAAGTAAACATAGTAGTACACTAACAAAACAATTTCAAGAGAAAATGTAGACGTGGTTTTGTTTTTTAATTGAATATTCGATATGCATATTCACTATAAAAAGATGGATCCGAAGAAATAAATGACACACTGAATTTGAGATGATATCAACGGAAAATGAAGTTTAACATTTCAAATTCAAAATACCAAATCAATTATCAGGATAATTACCCCGAATCACGGCTTTTTGACTTTTTTTTAAATTTTATATCAATAGTTTCAAATTTTTCGTTAAAGTGGTATTCCATTCAAACTATGTTTTTAAAGATATCTCTCACGCTCTTTGTCTCACGCTCTTTGTATGCCTTTTAGCTGTAACTGGGAAATAAAAACAAAGTTCTTTATTTTGTAAAACCGATGTAATTGATCAATTCAAATAACACACATTCATTGCCGACAACAGAAACACTAGGCATTCTTACACGTACAAAAACACATTATATGGTCTACACAAAGAAAAATAATCGTTTGACCATACCAAATGAACCAGCCATACCCCAAATAGGCGATATTCCCAGGTTGCCCCAGATAATATTGTTTCATCGAAATATGTGTAGGATTTTTTGTTCCACTTGGCTAAATACTAACCACTCAAGCTTTGTATTAAAGTGGTGTTAGATGTTTGATATTATAGCCACATGTGTATGTATACGTTTTGGGTATTTACACTCTGCTTTGCAAGCGATTACACAAACAGAGCTGAACAGAGAGATGTAACGAAATTTATATCAACATGCCGGGGAGGTAAAACACACACATGGATGGGGTTGGGTTTGGGTCCGCACTGTAATATTATATGTGCAAATTGTGTAGATTAGTGCATTCGTATTTATACACAGTAATAGCTTGGAGTAGAGCAATTCAACTTCGTAATATTAGAATAACCTCAACACCATGTCAGAAAGTAGAGGGTAAATCCGCTTTTTACCAAAAATAGGATTGAAGTTCGGTTCACTGACTCTCATGGTGGTTTTGATAGTATTTTCATCTTTCATTGAGTAGGTATCAATCTGTCTAGTACCGTTATTGGCGTGAACCAGTTCTGAAATTTGATGTATTTAATAGCACTCAACTTTTTCGCAAAAAAAGCAACAACAGTGTATGGAGTCGCGTCATAATAATCTCCAACTCCATCCATGTGTACTTATAAAAGACATAATAATACTACAGGCTGTACTAGGTTTCATATTATTTTCTTGGATGGCCTATTTCAACGATATTCCACCTGATTCAAATGTGTCTCTCTTCCTTTTCCTCGTGTTTTCTTCTTCTTCTTCCACCTCCACCTCCTCTTCCTCCTCCTCCCCTCCTCCACCCTCTCTCTCTCTCTCTCTCTCTCTCTCTCTCTCTCTCTCTCTCT
>JZLH01S0065086.1:50254-73418 GCA_001188425.1 Eucidaris tribuloides | reverse complement strand
AATCTATCTAGGCTTTCTATCCACCCATCTATCTATCTATCTATCTATCTATCTATCTATCTATCTATCTATCTATCTATCTATCTATCCATTTCTTCATCCATCCATCCATCTATACATCTATCAATCTAGCTTTCAATCAATCTATCTATCTATCTACCTACCTCCATCTTTTTTCCTTTTTCTCTCTCTTTCTACAGCAGCAATTACTACTACTACTACTACTACTACTACTACTACTACTACTACTACTACTACTATACGGTACTACTATTATTATTATTACTATTATTAGTAGTAGTAGTAGAAGTAGTAGTAGTAGTAGTAGTAGAGCAGTAGCAGTAGCAGTAGTAGTAGTAGTAGTAGTAGTAGTAGTAGTAGTAGAAGTAGTAGCAGTAGTAGTAGTAGTAGTAGCAGCAGCAGCAGTAGTAGTAGTAGTAGTAGTAGTAGTAGTAGTAGCAGTAGTAGTAGTAGTAATAGTAGTAGTAGTAGTAGTAGTAGTAGTAGTAGTAGTAGTAGTAGTAGTAGTAGATGTAGTAGTAGTAATAGTAGGCTACTACTACTAGTAGTAGTAGTAGTAGTAGTAGTAGTAGTATCATCATCATCATCATCATTATCATCATCATCAACATTATTATTAATTATCATCGATCATCATCACTTTTATAAAACACTTCTATCTTCATTACTTATTTTCTCCTTGGAAACAGTGAGGTTGGTTGTACATGCCATTCTTATTTTATAATGTAGGGGTCGCATACCTCAATACCCCCGCTTGTCTTCACACTCCTGCATTCCTAAACAGTGTATGAATGACTAAAGATGAGCAAATATCTGATTAGAGGATTCGTATCATATCAAGTTAGATGCACCTGTCTCCAGGGTTTGATACTTCTGATATCATCTGTGACATCATTTCTCAGCCTTAAAGGCCGGGGGTCTCTTTTGCACACCTAAAGTTAACATTGTGCAAATGCACTGGTATATAAAAGACAGTACTATTTTAGAACCTTTAGCGTAAGAGTGTAAGAGCCTGAGACGCAGTATTAGTGGAAGTATAGTAAACGTTAGACCTCGATTTGATTTTTTGTCTCTAGTGACAAAAATTCTACTTGTCTAATAGTCTATTTTTAGACAGTACATGTGTGAAGGTCTCGCGTGGACAGTGCCACTATCGAGAGTAATAGTACAATAGTTTTGTACATGTAGATGACCTGGTATTCCTTTTGTGCCTGACACATGCCAGCACAGAAGTAAATCAACATTCTGGTAAATCAACGCAAGTACTATAATGGGCCTGAAGTGAGATTTGAAACTGTGTGACTAAACTTACACTACACAACTATTGTTTTTGGCTCATTTTTGAAAATCTAGGTAAGTTCTGATCTTCAGATTTCACAGGCAAGTCCTTTACAAATAGCATAAGGTCATGGATAATGTTTCGATTTGCTATGGGAGGGTTGCAAATGAGATTCCCTACCTTTAAAATTGACGCCGAACCATGGTTTCGAAACTGTGTTTCTGGAACCGTCTTCAGACAACAGCTGAACTGAACTACAGAGTAAAATCCTTGTCTTAAACTCGGTGAGCATGATTTGCAATAATGAGGAAAGCTGTACTGGGTTCGGTATCATGCAAGCGCGTTGAGTAGACTAATTTATTCGTGTATTCAACCTTATTTGTCCCTCTTGGGGCCTAGAAATGGGACATCCCATTAACATGTTTGTAATGAACACATTTCAGTTCTTGGAATCCAGCTTGCATATAATTAGCGGTGTGATGGCTTAGTGGTTAGAGCGTCCGCCTCAAGTCCGGAAAGTTGCGGGTTCGAGCCCCAGCCGGGTCATACCAAAGACTTTAACAAATGGTACCTCCTCCTTTCTACCCAGGCGTTTGGCATTCTAGAAAAGAGAAGGGTAATAATAAGATTTATCGTATGCAGGCCCCGCTGGGAGAACAGTCCATGTGACTAAAGTGGCTACCCTTACTGGGCATGGGGGTAGACAGAGGACTACCTCCGTATATTGGGCAAGCCTTGGGTAAGCTTTCATGTTTTCAAAAACCTTTGTTTTAAAAAGAATGCCTTAGATTTGAATGTTTTAATAAACCAACGAGCCCGTCACAGTAACAACTAATGCAAACCACTTAGTAACAACTAATGCAAACCAAACAAGGGCGCCATTGTTATATACTTTGTACAGCAATAGCGCCCTTCTGGTTCTTTACCGACGATATATGGTTCTAGGTAGCGTATGAAATACATTGGCGATTTAGCCCCCCAAATTAACAAAGTAGTCCCAGAAAATCACAAAACAGCCCTCAATTTTCCTCATGGGGTTCAATGTATAACATACTAAAATCACTAAATCATCAGGCTTGAAATTAGCCCCGAAAATAAGATTTTATTTCCTGCCCTAATTCTAGGACAACTGCCTTCTAGACAACTACCCTCGGGACAATTACCCGTCGTATAGCTTAGTGGACAAGACAAAGGTTTCTCGACCTAGAGATCCCCGGTTCGAATCCCGACGCGGCGTCTGTGTCCTTTGGTGAGACACTGCATTCTGCAATACCACTCTCCACCCAGGAGGAGTACAAATGTTTACCTGAGAGGACGAGAAATTCCGTTAGAGGCAATATTGACTTCAGCGCCTTAGTGGAAGCCGGGCTAGGAATACTCCCCACGGAGTGGAGGGGTGCACATCTTTGCAGATGTGATATGGTCAAGTGATCAGGGAGGGTAAAAAAGTGAGAGAGTGGCCTTAACCCTAAAAAGGGTGGGGGCGGAATCCGCCCCCCTAGACGTTTCGCGCAATATGTCTGCAATGCGCAAAGCAGTTGCCACGGGGTTTCATGACTTCTTTCTCTCGAATCTCGCGCATTTTTTAAGACCAAATTTGCGACGTCCGGGTACGCGGTTCCGAAGTTACGTAACATTTTGCACTTGCATGTCATCCCAAAAATCGCTCAAAAACGTTATTTTGTGTACAATTTCAATACAAATCGTCCGGGTTATGGTCTAAAATAGTCTATTGAACAGAAAAGGGGTAGTTTTCGTGTGGGGGTGGGGTGGGGTGGGGAGAGGGAGATTGTACAAGTTATGGTCTAAAATAGTCTATTGAACTGAAAAGGGGTAGTTTTCGTGTGGGGATGGGGGTGGGGAGAGGGAGATTGTCCAGGTTATGGTCTAAAATAGTCTATTGAACTGAAAAGGGGTAGTTATCGAGGGAGGGGGATGCGGAGAGGGAGATTGTCCGGGGTTTTGGTCTAAAATAGTCTATTTAACTGAAAGGGGGTGGTTATCGTGTGGTGGGGGTGGGGAGAAGGAGATTGTACCGGGCCTTGGTCTAAAATGGTCTATTGAACTGAAAAGGGGTAGTTATCGTGGGGAGGGAGTGGTGGGGAGACGGAAATCGTCCGGGTGGTGATTTTCCACGGGTAACTGTCCAGATACGTGATTCCATACATTGAAATATATTGATTACATTAAAAAAAAAGTGTATGGAATAACTCGTTGCAAGCACCCAAGGACGAAAATCCATAATTTCAATCCATACAAATCCATAAATACATCAGTAAAATGGTTCATTGAATTGAAAAGGGGTAATGCGTACAATTTATTAACTCTTTGGCCTCTCTATTTCCTTTACTGCCTTCTTTTTTTTGACAGGAAGAACAGCATACAAAATTGACTGTACAAAATTACATACGACAGCAACAAGTTATCAGTTTTGACGCATTGTTATCTTAATGGTACCTCTGAGCCCCATGTAAGGTTATTGTACTTTAAAAAAAAGTTGTCTGGAGGAAAAGATTAAACAGATAAAAAAAAGAATGACTGAGGCTTCATGACTGTCCCGTCAGTTGCTTTCAGTCAAAAACAAAATAAAATTAAATAAAACAAAATAAACACCCCAAAACTACATACCTATACCATTTCTCCCAAACACGCCCGCGCGCTTGCACACACACACACACACACACACACACACACACACACACACACACACACACACACACACACACACACACACACACACACACACACACACACACACACACACACACACACACACACACACACACACACACACACACACACACACACACACACACACACACACACACACACACACACACACACTACACCCACCACACACACACACACACACACACACACACACACACACACACACACACACACACACACACACACAACACACACAACACACACACACACACACACACACACACACACACATTCACTAACATGCACACATACAGACACAGACCAACACATACATTACTCATGTTCTAATTTTGAAGTACTGTACTGTATCTTTATTTACAATTTCTTGGAAATTTCAAGGTTTGCACTTTGCACAATAATAAAACATGAAAAATAAACTATAAATTAAATTCGAAACACACAAAAAATGACTCATTTAACGATAACAAATCCAAAGCGTACAGTTTATTGATGTTATAATAGTTTGTGTCTATTCATCGAGTCTGGTTGCATAAGCTCTTGTCTCAACTTCTATACCGTTGAACCAGAAATATACTTTCACTCATGCCATGCGTGTCGGTTATGCATACAATCTACTTAAAGCGTGCCATGTCAACGTGGTCTTACTCTATGACCACAAATTTTCTTGAATTTATCACAAAGGACAAAACCATGATGCATTTTTTTTCTTTTGATGCATCTTGTTTTCCTTAAAAGTCTGTATTGCACGAATGCATCTTGATCACCCTGATTTTAGATGGATATGCCACAATAAACTTCAAAATATATTATTATTACATGTTTTCTCACCTTCCCAGTGGAAGTTATTACTTGGTAGTTGGCTTTAGTACTCAACATATTAGTCGAAGTGATAAAACAAAGCTATACTTGAGCTGTCATTTCACTATTCACTGGCTTCTTTCAAGATTTATACGTAAATTGTTGGAATTCAGTCTGCATATCGTACGTGCTGCGTGGTTTATGATACAGCTCTAGCAAGACAAGCTTAATAAGTATGAAGTATAATAAAAAAAAAATATTTTATTGTGCAGAAATCAGTACAAAAAATACGTAGAAAGCCCTTCTTTGAGAGTAAAAACACACCAAACCAAAATAAAAAGTGCAACAGAGTGTCATCCTAAAGTCAGCCAGTATCCATGACAGCCCACTCAAGGCGCACACTGCTGAAAGTTTCTTGGAAAAGAATTAGCAGGTATCTGTCCCTCCTCCATGCTGTTCAAATTAATGTCTATCAAAGCTAGTGTCTATAGGCGATGGATCATAATCGAGTATGTTTGAAATATCAAATATGAGACATCTTAATATCATACAGGCCTTAAAGCTAGTATCTCAGGGAAATGGATCATTATCAAGTATGTTTGACGTCAAATATACCACCACATCTAAATATCGTACAGCCCGAAGGAATGCTATCTGTCTGTCATCATACAAAAGATGAAAACATTTGAGTTTGTTTTACAAGGAAAAATGGCTGCGTTCAAGTACATGAAAACCTTTAAGAAACGATTTTGTTAATGCTTGCAAAACAAAAAGTAAGTAGGAGTTTTAATGGAATTTGGCTGCCTACGTCAGAAACTTAATTTAATATAAATATAATATTTTTGTTTTTGAAGATGTGGCTAAGTTTCAAGGTTATAGCGTATCAATATCTGTATGCTTGTCAAAATTGTCTGGATCGTTTGGCTAATTTTCTTGGTATGGACTCACGCAAGCTTGGTATTGTGAACAAACAGACCCGAGGCCAAGTCAGCAGACTATGTCAAGCCATCATTTGAAAGTCAGGATTTAACATTATCAGGCGAAAATGTTGCCTATTTGTTCACGTTATCATTTTATTTCTTAACATGAAATGTCAGCATAATTTGATTAAGCAAATAGGGTTCCTACCCATGTATTCTGACAATTTCATTGGAAAAAATGGCAGTCGCTTATCTAACAGCAAATAATATTAAATAAGGCTTTCTTAACTCTTTAGATTTTCAGTCATTGTGATAACCGAATCAACTCCAGCTTAGCAGGATCAATCATTTCAAATCTTCCACATACAAGGAACATTTGGGGAAGAATCTGTTGTTGTAAGGAAACGAGACTTTTGGTTGTTGATATTCAGAGGATTGAAAACTGGATATGATCTTACTGGTACCTCTACTAATTCTTCACTTTCACAATTGTGATCCGTCAGCAGGAAAGCATGTTGTTGGTTTTGTTTCGTTTAAGGTGACTTCAGTCTTAAACATTGGTTGGTGACCAAAACCATAAAGCCGCATAAAGTTGCAAAATGTAAATGTACAGACAAAAAATAGAAAGAAAGGCGGTTAAGAAACAAAACAAAACACAAATAAAAATACAAACAAAAACGTGAATTTTATTCCTACGAATATATTATTAATACTTTAAATATCTGTAGCCAAATTTCAATACCTCCTTAATATTTAGATTGATTGTTTAAATACCGTTTTCGCGGCTTATTTTCCGATTTAAAAAGAGGGCTTTATTGTGGCGGGTCACACTAATGTCAGTTACGAAAGTGCTGAGTCATAATTTGGTTGGCTGTGGCCTTGTAATGTCAGTATCAACACCTGTATCTTCAAGGTTATGACACAAAGGTTTACTTAACTTTTGGATGAAAATAAAGATAAATCACGAATTTTATAGTTATTCTGACCCAATATCAAGGCTGTTATATGATATTGCTTATACGATTTTTCCCTTTCTTTCGTTTGTTCTCAGAGAGGATTTATGCGCATGTCGTGTGGTTGGTATTACGAGAAGAATGAACTTTGTCTAGCTTGACTTAAAATGTACTTTTTGTGATATCAAATAAATGCTAAAAAAATTGATTTGAATCACAATTTCTAATATTTTGGCATGTGGCCAAGTCACAAAACAATCACAGAAGAATTACGGTTAGATGTTTAGTTCGACATGCCAACTCCACCATACAATTTGATGAAGAAGACTGTGAGGAAATGTGTATTATTTTTTTGCTCTGATATGGATTATTGTGATGATTTTGATGGGAAGCTAACTTTGTATTGTTCAAAACATTTATTTCTGTCTTTGTTTTATTTTTCAGGAGTTGATGTGTGGAAATTTCTTGGTGTAAACAGTAGTCATTCATTGGAATTATACCAAGCATGTACAGTAATGCTCATCAATTATGGGAAAAAACAACAACCATGGGTAGTAGAAGTTTCATTAGAACGATAGAGTTACATGGTACCAAAATAACTGTCACAAAGAAAACATGCATTATTATAATTTTACACACCTAAAATGAGTTAATTAAAATAGAAACTAAAATAATCGAATGATTCACATAAACCTTCACATCTGACAAAGCCACAAGCAGGAAATATATATTTCATAAAAGGAACTGGAGTCTCATTAAAGGCAGTGGATCTCATTTGCAAACATCCCTGCAGACCAGGGAAATATAACCCATGCCCTTAGGCTATTGATGAAGGGCATGTCTGTGAAATCTGGGGGTCAGTGATTGCCTAGAATTTGAAAAATGCGAAAGAAAAACAATAGCCGTTTAGTGTACGTTCTATGGTAGGAATTTTTTTCTCGCGAGAAAAAAATTCAAATCTGAGTCTAACGGTCACTATAATTCCACTGAAACTTAGTTTCGAGCTCCTATATTTTGCTAAAGGTTCCCAGATGGCATTTTTCTTCTAAATGCCATTGTATTTACACAATGTGATTTTTTTAGGCATGCAAAAGAGATCCCCTGCCTTTAAATATTGCATTCCCGCGATATGCATACTGGAGAACACAAATCTTTAAAAAAAGTGATCACATAAGTTCATTACCTTTCAATATCAGACTTGCGAGTTGCAAATTGTCAGTTCTGTATCTTTCATTGACTTTCAGAAATAACGTATTTGTACATGTACATAAACATTGCAAGTTATTGGTGCTTTTGTAATGTTTTCAGTTTCAGAAACTCAAACTTTCATAACAATTTCTAAAGTATCACATATACACGCACGTTTGAGTAATATTTTCACCTGTGAAATACTGGCTTATATCTCAACTCATTTGGGGATAGCCATGGACTATTTACTGTGTTGATATATTACTATCAATCTGTGATTATGCTGAAGTTAACACATCACTCGAGATCATTTACACTGCTCCCATCAAGCTGGAGTGAAAATATGAGTGAAAACATCATGTTTATTGCACCCACAAGAGTTGCCATGGTGATTTATCAAGCGTTTCTGAGGGACAATAAACCTGGATATCACACCCCCTACTACGCCCCAGAGTGGAACTTCCCAAGGATACAGTGCAAGAAACTATCCAAGTGCGTGAATTACAAACTGTCCCTTAGTGTTGGGGAGGGAGAGGGAGATAATTATGTCATAATTGTACTCTAAATCCACTTGCTGAGGTATGGCCAGGGCGGCATCACGGGGGGGGGGGGGGGGTTCAGCCACCCCTAGAATTTTCGAAAATCGGAAGTCATGTGGTTTTCAAGAATTTTGAGCCTTTTTGACATGTTCGCTCCCTTTTAACTTTCGCCCTCCTTACGATCATACCCTGGCACCGCCACTAGATGATATCTAGTGGTGAACACCAAGGTACCGTTTCAGGGGGAGGGGAGGAGAGCGTGGGGGGGGGGTGTTGGTACCAGAAAGAATATGAACCCGGTTTATATTTTGGCCATCTAAAACTAAGGGAAAGTTGAATTAAAAGGACACACGTACTATACTGATAAATTCAACAAAAACAACGCATAATCTTCAATCTTTATCGGTTAGATAACTTACGGACTGTTATGTTGAGTTCACTAACAATGAGATGTGAAATTGTCCACGATTAACAGAGTTTGGTAACAAATATCTATACCTCTGAATATAAAATCACACCACTGGACTAAAAAAATACCAAGTCATGGATAAGATTGATCTGATTCACCATTCGACGCTTGGACGTCAGATTCAATTTCCCAATGCCCAGAAACCAAAGTATGGGACAAGTGCACAAAACGTCAAAAGACCGTAACATCAACATAAACAAAACCCCGATGTTTCCGAATTGGGGCCATACCAAGGTGAAGTTATATTTTGGTGTAAATTTGGTAATAATCCTATTTGGAAATGTCAACCCCCATGACACTGAAGTGACCAAGTCAGATTCAATTGCTGAAAGTTTTCACTTTGCCTCCCAAAATCTTTATAAGCCCAAAATGCAGGCAATATCATTCTGTAAAACGTTTGGGAAAGCTGTTCATGGGAAAAAAAAACGATAATCAACTTTGGATTTTTCGAATCAATATGTGACTATTTTTTTTCTTGGCTAAAAAAGTTTTCTTATTGTTTGCAAGAACCTGCCTAAATATCCTCAAACTCGTCCGAATAGCAATTTATATCCAAATTTTCCTCAAGTTCATACCCAACAGAAGCTTCTCCCTGAATTTTTCTTCAGCTCCCGCCAATCAGCGGCTTCCTCGTGAATTTCCCTAAAGCTCCTGCCGAATTAGCAGCTTTGGTCCCAATTTTCATCACGCTCCTGCCCAATAAACAGCTTCAAGTTCTCTTCGGGCAGCTGCCCACTAGCAGCCTCTGCCTATATCAATTTCTTGCGCCTGCTCAATTAGAAGCTTCTTCCCGAAATTTCGTCAAGCTTCTTGCCAATCAGCAGCTTCTATATGAATTTCCCCCAAACCTCCTGCCCGAATATCCTTCAACTTATGCCCGATTAGTGGCTTCTGCACAAATTCTCTTCGAGCTCCTGCCCACTAGCTTTTGTCTAAATTAATCTCCCGAACCGCAAGAATACGAAAGCATTTTGTTGTTAGCAAAGTACGGGTAATTAGATTCTATCCCAAAACGAACAATTTGGATAACTTAATTTCTGAGAATGTACCTATGTGTTTGCGTTATGATATCATAATATGCCATCACAGTGGCTTATTCCATTATGAAGCCATGAATGTAAAAAAAAAGATAAGATTGTAACGTTAGAAAAAGCTCTCCTGATTTTTAATGGGTTCAATTGGTGAAAAATTATGACATGTAAGTCAATGAAGTACAAATTTGTTTTGTCACGACCATAGGCATATCAAGGATTTTTAAAGGGCGTGTTCTATGGTACAAATTGATGCCACAAGTTAAACTCAGGTCATGAAAAGGTTATAATGTCGTTTTTATTGTTATATGATATTATGATATTATTATGGTTAAAGGTTAGTGACATGATTGGGAACACTTGAAAATGCCTCAAGAACCAAATGACTTGAAATATATACCAACTATACACTAGCAGGAGTGGATCTCCCACCTGGGAGGATTTGTCTGTAATTTGTTTACTTAAGGAGAATCAAGCATACACATAGGAGTATCTTATTTTTTGCCGGGGACGATAAAAATAAGCCCCATAGAGAGCCACACAGCAGGTTTCCGTGCTACGAGTGATATTGACATTGTTTATTTTAGAATGAGTCAACGTTTGACTACAAGATTTTCACAGGAGAATCCTTGCACAGTTTACTTGATTCTAGAGTAGTTTCAGCCCAAGTTGAGGAATACCCCAATCATGTCATTTACCTTTAAAGGTATTGGCTAACATTTACCATAGTTAAAAAAAATCTGAGCTACATGATTCCCCATGCTACCATTGTCTTTGATAAGGTCTAAAAATGACGCCCTAAAAAAATTGTATTTCAAAATGATTATTTAGTGCTTTTAAAAAGTGAAAATTGTAAATTGATCGGATTCACCTGCTTTTTTTCTCCCATAGACTTACTGTGTGTATACCCAGGCTATTAAAACTCGCCCCGAGTTTTAATTGTTTATTCATGCATAACTTGCCATTGGCAGTGTAACTTTCCAAACTTTTTTATTCTAGGGTGTTTATTTGTCCATATGAACACTACTATGTAGTTCACATATCACAATTTGACAATTTTTTAAATTGAAGCTCCACAATGTTAGCCTATCACTTTAAGACCACGTTCAGTGCTCTGAGAAGGCCACAGAGCCGCTAGCAAATCATCCAAGAAGACATCAGCATTACTCATTGGTAAGTGCGTTTAGTAAGCTTCTAAATTCAGCACCAAAAATTGGCAGAAACTCAAGTGTTACACCTCTGATTGCAAAGCTATACAAGAGGCTCACTTTTCGCATAATATTCTGGGATGTTTATGAACATCTTTTATTTGGTCTAACTAAAGAGGCAAGGGCACATATAAAGTGGGTATATGTTAAAGGGTAGTGACATGATTGCGATAAGTTAAAATGCTTCAAGAACCAAATGAGTTAAATTGTGTACCAATATATACACTGGAAAGAGGGTACATCCAGCCTGGAAGGATTTGTCTTGAATTTGTTTACTTGAGGAGAAACAAGTATTCATTTCCAAGAATTGAATTAAAGGGAGAAGGCGCCAGCAACTAACAGGCATAAGTTAAGACAATATTTGAGTTCTTGCCAACCAATTAGATTGCACTGCACGCAGGAGCCTGACTCCATGCTGACCAATGCCATGCACGCGACGTGCTGTAGCCGCCCGCTGCGTAATGGTATGCACTGTTTGAATGATAAGCGATCCTCCCCCCTATAGCTGTTTCTGCAAATTTTGACTCTTGGGTAAAACTTACAAAACGCTAAAATAAACACAAATTAACTATTTATTAGGGCCGTTGATATAGGGTGAGTTCACACAGTACCTGTATTTAGTCCGCTGTTTTTGTCACGTGTACAATTAATTCTCACAATACTCACATGTCATTTTTATTCTCTAACTTTATACCTGTTAGTTGCTGACGCCTCTCCCTTTGAACGTAGGACCTGATAGAAATTGTCGCCATAAAAAGCTACAAAGGAATTCCAGTCTCTCGATTGCTTTTAGGGGAAATGGGTTAAACTGTGAATTTTCCAGCAGAAACTTTCTTAGATATAAATTATTTTAGTATCAGTGTGGTCTTAAATAGATGGACTTCTTCCATTATGTCATTTCACTTTAATGTGAGCAGTGTGTGTGTGTTTAAGGGGGGGGGAAGATTTGTAACATTTGATTTTCTACCAAAAATTGCCAGGAGTTTATTGCAAAGTCTAAATTACTTGTTGACATAAAACTACATTACACCTATTACTGTCTTTGCTGTAAACCTCTTTCCAATTAGCACACAATCTTTAAAGGTGTTGGTTCCGGATTTGTGCAAAGTGAGGGGAATTCTCACCTGTAATGCGAATGGATAAGTAATCAGGTTTTTTTTTTTTTTTTTTTTTTTTTTTTTTTTTTTTTTTTTTTTTTTTTTTTTTTTTTTTTCTTTTTTTTTTTTTTTTTTTTTTTTTTTTTTTTTTTTTTTTTTTTTTTTTTTTTTTTTTTTTTTTTTTTTTTTTTTTTTTTTTTTTTTTTTTTTTTTTTTTTTTTTTTTTTTTTTTTTTTTTTTTTTTTTTTTTTTTGTAAATATTTTTTTTTTTTTTTTTTTTTTTTTTTTTTTTTTTTTTTTTTTTTTTTTTTTTTTTTTTTTTTTTTTTTTTTTTTTTTTTTTTTTGTTTTTTTTTTTTTTTTTTTTACCTGTTATTATACAATGCATGATGTATGTCCCAGCCGTAAGTGTACGCCTCTGGAATGGGTCTAACTTGTTTACGGTCTATGCAAAGTTTTCCAAGGAACTTTCTAATTCAACTACATGTATCAATCAGATAATACATGTATTAAACATAACCAAATTTTGCCAAAAAATAAAGAAGTTACTGTTTTTGTCAGTGATTATGAATGAATTTGCATAAATTAGCATGATTAATGAATTTCGAAATTCTTTGTGGATGTTTGGAAGCCCCTACTAAGCCCCATCGGATTAAACCAACACACAATGTGCCAAGAAACAAAGAAGGATCATGTTTGCAATTTTGAATAAACTTGCATAAATTAGCATAATTAATGAATGTCAAAATTCTGTGTGGAAGTTTGGAAGCACTTGCCTGGCTTTATCTGAGCAATCTGAATCAAAATGTTGAAGAAATAGCAGACAGTAGCAAAATTAATATTTTGAACACACATACACACAAAAAACATACACAAACAGTACACAAACACACACACTCACACACACGCACACACACACGCACACACACACACACATACACACACACACACACACACACACACACAACACACACACACACACACACACACACACACACACACACACACACACACACACACACACACACACACACACACACACACACACACACACACACACACACTCACTTACACACACACACACACACACATGTCTCACACAGCAGTTGAGAGAAAGGAATGCTTTAATGATCAGGAGTTATAACGGGGAGGGGTGCCCCTCCCCCCCTCCCCCCCCCCACAATCTGGAAAATTTGTGCATAAAGCCATTCTTTGGTTCTGCGAAATGATGAACTAGTTGTCCATTTCATATTCTCCACACAAACTCCATTCAGTGGGGACAATGGAAACAAAGTAAGACACAAAGATGGAATGATACATGGATTTACTGGACGCATGGATATCCGATCAGTGAACAGAAAAAAAAAGTTAAACAACCTAAACAATTATAGTGGATTCAACAACTATGGTGCAAACTGCAATAATTTGGATAAAAGCTAAACCATAATAATTATCATCTACGGGACAGATGCCTTTTCCGAAATCTGGTCATACAGATGGCAAACTTATTATTATTATTATCATCATCATCATCATCATCATCATCATCATCATCATTATCATCATCATCATCATCATTATTATTATCATTACTATTATTATTATCATCATTACCATTATCATTATTATTATTATTACTATTATCATTATTATTATTATTATTATCATCACTATTATCATTATAACTCTAATTGCTACCTTAGGGTAAATTCTTTTGTTCTCGGCCTATTCTTTCGAGTCCCTTCAACACACACTTTTTTCGCCTTAACGCTCTCCTCCCTATTGTGACAGAATAAACCTATGGTGGCTTTTAATGTTGTTGACTTGTTGTTATTATTATTATTATTGTTATTATTATTATTAATTTTTTTTTTTCGGGGGGGGGGGTACTCAACACCATCATTTACTCTCAACCATCCTGTGTCTGACTAGTTTTTTTTTTTACAGTACCTACTGCAATGATGCTGTTAGTCACCTTTTGACCTTCAAATACTGACACAATTTTGGAACAGAGGTCTACCAGCAGGTAGTAATGAAAGTTAACAATTACCCACTGGCAAATGCGTGTGCATTGACTGCATGAATTATTTGGTGTGAACTTGGGAGAAACTGGTACATATTTCAAACCAACGCCACTGACATTGATGCACAAAACACACAACTGGCTCAATTCTGATATTATTTTTAACCAAATGTATTTTTTATTTATTTGAAATATTATTAACACACAGTGTATTAAAGTTTACATTTACAGAAAGAATATACTTGTATTTACAACATTTCTGCACAAGTTTAGTCTCTACCATACATGTGTAAATAGAAATAGCTGTTTGAAGTTTGACAGTACAGCCAAAATTTGTTCAATGTTGCATGGACAAAAATGTGTGACATGTTAACAGCTACACAGAAATCAGATTAAAAAAAAACATTTGTTGTAACAATCAAGAAAACACTGCCCTATAAGAAGAAAAAGAGGTTGATTTGATAAAATTTGAATCAATCCTTCATTTAAATCACTTAAACCTTTACACTTTCAGTGTTTCAAACAAAAAATGAAAACATAAAATCTTAATATTTTTCATTACTTCTGCAACCATTTCTGTCACATGAACAATTCCTTGTGCATTTCTCTCTTTTTAATTTAAATCAATGAGTCATAAAAAAATCATTGATTTAAATTGTGATTAATATCAGAAATCTAAATATGCTAACCCTGCTTTTTAGCAATGTGATTGAAAGTATTAAAATAATATATCACACTTATAAATGACTTTTCATCATGATACACTTAAACAGTTGCAAACACTAAAGCCACAAAAAAGTCAAGAAACAAATCTGAGCATTTAGTGAGCATTAAAAGTACATATCATATAATTAAAATATGTAACCTGCAATATTTGAACAAATGTGACAATGAATATTTATTACGTTAATTAGCTATTTTTCAGTTAATTGTTTCTTTATATTTGGTGACTTTATGTGGTTTCTGTGGTGACGGCTCACATATATCATGTCATTTACCTTTAAGTAGGGTTGCAAAGGGTCGGAAACTTTCCATGGAAAGTTTCGGGAATTTTGGGAATTTTCATTTTTATCTAATTTAATGATAAATTATTCTATTTTTGGAAAATTTCATTAGTAGCCTGTTTTATATTAGTTCTTCACACGCAGAATATAGTTTTTTGCTCCTCTTTTGGCTTGCCGGGGCCTTTCTTGAGGAAAAATCAGCCCAAAATCACTACACACATTACAAATGTATGGATGAGATGTACACTGTAGTCCAAATGATGTTATCTGTTGATCTCACATTGTAATGTAATATATGTGCAGTGCATGTGCATGAAGTGAAAAAAATCCACTGAAATATCTAGATTTATTTCAAAGAGTAGAGTCAGAGTGGGCCTGTCCATCTTTTCTTAATTCACAATTTTGAGTATACATGTACGTAAGAGTTGGAATACATTTTCACATCAAGCTGGTTTGTATCAGAAGTTTGGCTGGTCGAGTTGAAATTATGCACAAATAGCAAACAAAGCCAAGTTACTAGTAATATTTCATGATTGAACTAAGTAAACAAACATAAATCACTATTTGATTTCACATTGTTACATCTCCTTTCTTGTTTGTGTTAAAGGAAGATGAAGCAGGCAACGAACAGGAACCCTTTTGCAACCCTACCTTTAAGTCCCTTCTGCCGTGAACATATGCTAGGGCCCTTCTGCCGGACAACCGATGAAATAATGTTGCAGGAATCATTCACATGTTATTTCTACAAACACTTTTAAAAAATAAATTGCAAGTAATTATGCCCCCCTTCCAGGTACAGCGAAATGGGGAACCTACATCCGTCACTGTTAGAATTACATGTACTGTATGTTCTAACATAACATAGCAAACAGCAAACAGAAATATAATCAGTAAATTAAATTGAATCCTCAAACTTGGCATTGCTCTTTGAAGATAGTTGTCCATACTTGAGGTACCATTGATGCTACAACTGGCATAAACAGTGTGTCTCAAAAAAAATTGTGCAAGTGAAAACCGCTCTCTTTGGCAACTAGAAAATACTCTCGTGACATGATGCTTACGTCAACGTAATGTGCATAGTCTAAGCTTTCAAATACCATTAGATTTGTTTAATTTGCTTGTATTAATCTTGAGATATGTTGATTTGAATAAGAAAGGTAAAATCATGATTGTGCCACTTTTTCTACAGTCCCGAGAAAAAGTGATAAAATTGTGATTCCACCCTTTTGTTGTTGACAACATATCTCGAGATTGAAACAAGCAAATTGAACAGAACAAATAACTTTTAAAAGCTGAGACTTTGCCCTTAACGGTGATGTAAGCATAATGTCACCAGAGTATTTCCTAATTACCAAAGAGGGCACTTTTTATTTGCAGAATTTTTTGAGACATGCTGCTGTACGTCTCAAAAAATTGCTCAAGTGAAAAGCGCCCTCTGTGAGAGTTAGAAAATACCGCTGTGAGACATGTTTACGTCAACATCAAGGGTAAAATCATAGCTTTCAAATGCTGTTTGTTCTGTTCAATTTGCTCTTTTTAATCTCGAGATATTTTGTAAACAACAAAACGGTGGAATCACAACTGTGTCACTCTTACGGGAAGAGGGCCTGTTGCTATATTGACTGTAGTAAAAATGGCACATTTGTGATTTTACCTTTTCATTGTTAACTGAACATATCTCAGCATTAAAACAAGCAAACTGAATAGAACAAACGGTATTTGAAAGCTAAGACTATGCCCTTGATGGTGATGTAAGCATGACGTCATAAAAATGTTTTTCTCATTACCTAAGAGGGCGCTTTTGACTTGCACAATTATTTTTGAGACACACTGTATTACAAGATAACAAGACTTGACTTGTAGTACCTAACATGCAAATACTTTAACCGGTTGAAGACAATTTGATTTTAATTCAAGATTCATTCTTCATACTGGACCCCTGCTCGAGATATTTCGTTCATAGTCTTCATAGCATTAATACCGCAAGTCCTTACCTGTGGCACCTTTAATGCTACTGTTGGCACACATTTGAAAACAGCAAGTTATTCTCACCGGCAAACATAATTATGAAGAAACAAGTTTTTGCACAATGTACCTTTGATTTTATTGCTAGCATGCATTAGAAGATACCAAGTTCACACTTCTGGCACCAGTGTTGCTGATTCTGGTATACATTTGAAGTCAGCAAGTCCATAAGGCATACTTGTAGCAGGGTTGCCACTTTGGCCTTTTTCTGGCCAAAAACACCAAATTTGGCCTTTTTGACATCGTTTGGCCTTGAGGAATTCAAAGTGCCGGCCAAAACAGCTTTTTGGCCTTTTTTACTGACACATAAAAAAATCATTAAAATCATTATAAAACCCTATTTGGGGATTTTCAGTCAAATATGAGCCACAAGAATCGAAAAGTAGCGGTGTGCATGTACTTCACGTGAAAAATCTGGCTGCGCGTAAACCGCGACAATCAAATTTTCGGCTGCAGCAGAGATTTCAAAGGTGTTATAAATTGATTGCAACGTTATTTCTAACCAAATCTAGGCTATGCTGCCCATAAAATTCATCAGATTCAAATTTGGCCTTTTTTCACCGAATTTGGCCAGTTATTTGGCCTTTTGAAAATCTGAAAACCTGGCAACCCTGACTTGTAGCACACATTTGAAAATAAGAAGTTCTTCCAACCAGCATCTATGAAAAGCAAGTTCTTTTACCAAGTATGTTTCATGCTGTTGCTGGCATGCCTTTGAAGATATCAAATCCATACCTTGAAACCATTTATATTTTACAGATGTTCATTTGACCAAACTTGTGATACCACTGATGCTACTTCTGGTATGCAGATGTACATTTCAAGTCAGCAAGTCGGCAAGGTGTACCACTATAGTACCATTGATGCTAATTGCTGGCATATCTAGTTGAAGATGGTTCAAATGTCTGAAAGTGTGTAAAAAAAGAGACGGGGAGGGTTAGATTGAACGGTTTATGTTGAAGAATTCAGTTGAAAATTGTTCTGAGAACAAAACAAAGAACATGCTACATGTATTTCAATACTATCTCTACACTTCAGCATTTATGACTTCCCCACATTACCCCCTGATCACTGGCCCCAGAAACTGGACCCAGGTCAAAAACTCACACCAATGCAGTTACACCAGTGCTGAGCAAATTTAGCTTCATGGTTGGACCCTACCACCTTCAGCAATCCATAAGTGAAAGCTACAGCTTCAGTTTGGAATCTAGACTACTGTTATACACATGACTTCAGCAAATGGCTCATTTTCAAATGATTCAATGATTTTACTTCAGAACCATGGAGTGTATAAATCCCAAATATTAAACACTGTGTTTTAATGTATCTTTCTTTAGCCAGATCAAAATTAAAGAAACTGTTTAACTCTTGAGGATGTTTGGTCAAACTTTGACATCTAACATACAAGAGACTAGTCTTTGAATGGACAAATAAACACAATAGAACACAAAACTTTAGACAGTTAAGCTACTGTCACACTGCGCCGTCTAACAATTCCGTCTGCCTCCATTTAAAATATTTACCTCAGATGGTGTCAGACGGTGGCAAATAAAATACAATAGAATGAACAGAATGGAAAAGCACCATCTGTCAATGTCTAGATATGTTTGTAATCCAGTTGAAAAACAAGTTAAGAAGTCCAAATAAAGTTTAATAAACGTAAGTGTTCGTTTTTCAGATGGAATCGTTAGACAGCGCAGTGTGATAGTAGCTTTATGCTGTCACTAGCAAAATATGTAGAGATATATATCAGTACATACAATGTAAATTAACATTGTGGGGACAAAAATTCTATAACACAGCAGTCTATGGGGGACAACTACTTTTCACCTTTTTAAAGCACAACATTTTACACTGTAATAATTTTCTTCAGGGCTTCATGTTTAGACCTTATCAAGGACACTTAGCATTGGGGATCATGAAGCTCATTTTTTTTTCAAACAAATGTTGCTTTTCATGGTGCATATATCAAGAACATGATCTTTAACATGTGTAAGATAATGACATAAGATGCAAATACCATATCCATGCCCACCAGAGGAATGCCCATTAGTCAACTGATACGAGCTATCAAAGAATGCAAAGCCTAAGTTTTGACACCCAAGACGTGAGATGCCACCAACACTGATCGTAGTCACTGGTGCCAAGTGACATGGTGATATCACTGTCAATGACTTATCTCTCTTTTGCACTGACCTAAAGTACACACAGGAATGGGCATATCAGGGGCGGAGCAGGTGCCCCCCAAAATTTTTGAAATACAGAAAATCATAGACTACAGAGCTCGACAGTAGCACACTTTCTACTGTAGGAAAGCGTTGAATGTCGCCAGCGTCGCGTTCTAAATATATTTGTTTACTTCTTCGCCAAAAGTAAAAAAATGTGCCTCTCAGTAGCGGAGATTTCAAGTAATGAGTGAGAGGAGGTAAACAAAAACACAGACGGCAAAATAATAATACCCTCACCTTTATCATTTGAATTAGTTCGCAGATAACAAAATCTATTAACAATGCTAACAAAATGGCAAAAACATATTCGGGGACCCCCCCACCGATCGCCGACAATGGTGCCTTTCACTAATTCTTACATGTTTTGTTTGTTTCGAATGCACACGAACAAGATCGAACAAATCTTGGATTAAAAAAATTGTGGGCTACATAATCCTCCATGCACCAAGTGTCTTTGATAAGGTCTAAAAATGAAGCCCTGAAAAAATTGTATTTCAAATAATGATTTAGTGCTTTAAAAAAGTGAAAATCTACAAGCATTGAAATTGACCGGATTCACCTGCCATAGATTTACTGTGTGCAGATCTAGGCTATTTTATCATCCACCAGAGTAGAAATTCTCAGGTAGTTGGGCGGGAGAAAAAAATGAGAAACACAGCTAGGGCGGGAGAGATTAAAACTCAAGCAGGAGGACGGGAAATTTTGTGAAATGGGAATTTTTGTGAAAGGGCAAGGTCCAAGCTATTATTGCTGTCACAAATTTCAAGATTGCAATTTTTCAACTTAGTTGAAATGAGTTGAGTTAGGTATTTATTTAAGCTAAAACATTCAAATTTTCTATGATATAAGCAGAAAAAAGTTGAAATGTGTAATCCATTAGTAGTTAATCACTGAGAATACATTGAATAGAATAATGAGTCATACGGTTAACACGTGGAAGAATTTTATTAATACATACATATTTGAATGCCTTTTTATTTTTTTTTTTTTATTTTTTTTTTTTTAATATATTTTTTTTATTTTATTTTTTTTTTTTTTTTTTTTTTTTTTTTTTTATTTTTTTTTTGTTTTTCTATTTCAATGTGTTAGTAACATTTATGACAACAAAGGTGCAGGTATATGTAGTATAGGGTAGGGTTATTCACCAGAATTGTCATTTCATAGACTAGATTATATTATGCAAAATGAGAGGATGTTCAAATTTGCAAGTTCCCAAAAACGTGGTTATTTATTATAGGGACCAATTTGTTTTAATTATTTAGATGCAACATGGAATGTTGAAACTTTTCCAAAGTACATTTACCTTGGGAAATAACTAAGAACATAAAACAAAATATTGACTCAGATGTAGTGCAATTAAATAATTGAACTAATTAGTTTTCCGAGGTAACATGTGGGACAAATTGTACAGGTAGCGTATGTGGGAAATAATGCAATGATTCGTAAAGAATATTAATATGGAGATGTATTATGTGTTCCTTTATATGTTTTAAAACTTACATGATGGACAAGAGGACTTTACAATACTGTCTGAGTACCTGAGTATTGCAAAACATCTCTATGGTGACACAGAAAGAAAACATCAAGTTTTATACAATCTTTTTCTTGCTTTTCGATCATGATATTCTTAGAACAAACGGCAGCACAGAATCGCAGTTTATAGAATTGTCCTCTTGCGATATAAGCTGATTTGCAAGTTAATGGAGATAGCCATTGGACTATGTTATGGCTTGTTGTTAAATTTTGACTTCCAGGTGTATTTGATTTTTAACCAGGTTTAAATGTGGCAGTCTCTATACATGTAGTGGAATCTATATACACATGGTACATCAAGTTGGTTACGATGAGGCTGATACCAACCGAGTAGAAAAATTGCAGTGTACTATTCTATGATTTGATTCAATAACCCTTTGACAAAAATGGTATATATGTGACTTGACCTCAAATAGCATTGAGTTTTTCTGTTTAAGTATCTACATCCAAGTTGTCGTTAAAATGGCTTGTGAGTTCTGACTGGGTCGTGCCCTTTGGCCCAGCGAGGCCCAGGTGTAGGACTATCATTCAGGACCCTCTCTATATACCTTCCCTTAAGGATCCAATTCGCCCAGTTTGATCTTAATCAATATAAATTTGATCGCCATAAATGAAATGATGATTATGTGAATTAATTCCCTTAGGGCCTACCCGCAAACTGGTTGCGACCACCCGCAACATTTAGGGGCACATGGATTGGATGAGGAAATTAATGTCACATAAAGTATAGGATTTGAAATACTGTGAAGTATCAGACTATTCCTGTATTAGAAGAGAAGATATTTGAAATCCTCTGTGGCCTTTAGATGCCCTGTCACTGCCCCGCTCTTCCCACCTGGGGTGGCGGGGGGGGCTTGGCAGCTTACCATTCTAGGGACACTTGGAATCCACACCTTTAAGGAATAATTCCTGCAAATTTTGGAGCAAATCCACTCTGCAATATGACATGCTAATTATGCATTAGATAAATTAGTCGGTGATTATTGTCACTGTCGTTACGCATAGATGATTTTGCTAGAATTAGACCTCGTGCAACAACAAATAGAGTTGTCATGATTATGAAATTCGAACGGTTGAATATGTTGGTTAGATGTTTAAGAGATGGAACTAATCGCAATTTTATTTTGCTTTATAATTACAGAGAGTTTTGGAATGAAGTCATAAGTGCTAAAAAAGCTGATTGTGGTAGGTCCACGTGTAGCGCATGATAAATTAAAGTAAATTGAATTAAAAAGTGAAGTGGATTTTTATTATGTATTTTATTGTGGTATAAGATGTTCAAGTACTGAATTGGAAATATACCCAAGGGATTGGCGGGTTTATCATGAATATGCGGAAAAAGGCCATTTTCTTCTGGTCTCAAGTGTTTAATCACGAACAAAATAAGTTTGGATTGCCCGACACAATGGATCAAGGGAAGAATATCCTGCGAAAGATGGGGGTTTGGGAGAGTTCTGAATGTTGTGGATGATATCAGATAAGCATGAGTTTAAAGAAGGCGAGTATCACTCTTGTCATTGTTGATGACTAGAATTTGTGTGATGTAGTTTTGTTTTAAAGTTTTCTTTCTTTATGCCTTGAGACAAGAGTATGTTTAGATATTAAGTTTTATTTGATGGGATGGCTTTGATGCAATACACTTATACGGTGATCTCGCGATATGTCTGTGTAGCTCTGAATGTCATAAGGTTAAAAAAACAATACCAACAGATACATGTGAATAGGTTCGATAGTTTCGTCTATTTAACATTTTCAAAGATGTGTGGTTTAAGTATACTTTCAACCAGAGCAATGTGCGATATCAAGGATGATACCCAACCAACGGACAAGACAAACAAGCAATGTGAATCCTATAAACTTAACAAGATACCTGTTGGAGATCAATTTCATGTTCAATGATAATCACTGAGTTCATCACAGACCGTAGCAAAAATATTTGCATTTTGTTTATGGGATTTGATTATACATTATTTTTCTCTTATCACAGTGTGAAAGCAAACTTGAATCACCACTATGCTAGTAATATTACTTATAAATATTCAATCATGCTTCTTATGATCTGTTTTTGAATCATATTTTCAAATAATGTCAATGGATTTTTTTTGTTGAAGTGGGACTCTATACACAATTGGGAAACAGAGTGTGTTGGAATTCCTTT
>JZLH01S0065086.1:30452-49740 GCA_001188425.1 Eucidaris tribuloides | reverse complement strand
CCCCCCTCTCCCCCCCTCCCGGGGGTCGGGGGGGGGGGTTGGCAGGTGTACCATTCTAGGACCATTGAATCCCCCACCCTTTAAGGATCATTCCTGCCAAATTTGGGCTAAATCCAATGCATATGCAATGCATAATATGCATAGGAAAAATTGTCCGTGTTACTTGTCCCACGTGTTACCATACATGCTTTTGTAAACTTGACCTTGCAACCAAACTAGAAGTTGTATGTTCATGAAAGTTCGAACTTAATATGTTGGTTAGATGCTAAAGAAGATGGAACTAACCAAATTTTATTTTGCCTTTTAAATTCAGAGAGTTTTGAGAATGAAGTCAAAGTAAAAAAAAAGCTGCATTTTTGTGGTCCCACGTGTTACCGATGAATAAATTAACATAAATTAATTAAAAAGTGAGTGATTTTAATTATTATTTCTATTGTGGGTAAAGATCCTTAGTACCTATTAGAATATACCCAAGGATTGGGGTTTCATCATACCATATGGGAAAAAGGCCCATTTTTCCTTCTGATGTCCCACGTGTTACCACCGCAAAATAGCTTGGACTTGCCCGAAAATGGACTCAAAGCGGGAGATCTCCTGCCGAAAATGGGAGAGTTGGAGTCTCTGAACTCTATGTGGGTGATATCAGATAAGCATGAGTTTAAAGCAGAAGCCGACTATCATATTGTACTTGTTACTGATATAATTTTGTGGTGTAAGTTTGTTTACTACAAGTTTTCTTTCCTATCAGCTTTAGACAAAGATATGCATTCTAGATATTAAGGTTTATTTTGACTGGGATGGCTTTGATGCAAACACTTTAGGGTATCTGCAGGTATGTCTGTGTATCTCTGAAGTGCTGATAAGTTAAAAAAAAAATACCACACACATACATGGCAGGTATCAATAGTTCAGTCCTAATTTAACATTTTCAAAATGTGTGGTTTCAGGCTATTTTCACACAGCAGCCCAAATGTGACTATAAGAGTGATTGTGATCACTGATCACCTTAACAAACGGTCCGTTGGAGACAATTTCATTTCAATATAACACTGATTCTCCAGAGACCGTAGCCAAAGATATTTCGTTCTTAGTTTAATGGGTTGATTTACATTATTTTTTAATCCATGTGAAAGCAAACTAGAATCACCATTGCTAGTCAAATTACGAAATTCAAATCATGCTCTTGATCTGTTTTCTAATCATGATTTTACAAAATCATGTCATGTTTTCTTTGTGTGAACAGCTGGACCTCTATAACACAATTTTGGAAACAGAGCTTTTGTGAACTTTCAAACAAACATGATACCCACAATTATGAACTCCTAACCTGTAGAAAATAGTTTGGAAAGTACAAAAAAATTTTTGTTCAATTTGTTCCTTATTCGTCTGAAAATAATTTATTTTTTCTGCATGTGTGAATTCTAAACTGTTAATCTCTAAAATAAATTTGTGTTTACATGAATGACAAACTTATATTATGGTTGATATCCAGAGCAGATGTAGAGTACTCATAATTAATGAGTTATTCAAATTTCATTCTCAAATAGAGATGTCAACTCGTCAATATCAATTTGGCTGGACTACATTGTTGGTTAATTTCATGCAATATTTAGACAAATGAAACTTGGTTTGATTAGCAGCAGAGAGTTTCAATAAACTTTTCTGATAGAAGACATTTTTATGAGAGTTATTACCAGTAAAAATATTTGTGAGAATGTTTTTAATTAGGGGACTTCATTTTTCTTGGTAACTGGATAACTTTTTTTCTAAAGACAAAACTGTGTTCTTGGAAATAATATGCACATATATATTAAAATACATGCACAAATGGCCTAAATCAAGCTAAATGAGAACAGAAAACACACTAAATTAGAGCAGTACGGAATGCCAGGAGCATACATGTACATCCACCAGTATCATCTCATGGACACATGATACAACATAGATGCACTTTGCGTCTCTCCAACTGCTACAAGTGCACGGAGAACTTTCTGAGAAACCCTCCGCGAACAATTCGCACAAGCAAACAGCCAGACTTAATGAAAACATGCACGTACACCCCGGGGGGCGGAACGCATCTTGCAGACAAGACAAAACATAGTTTCGGCAGTCGGGTGAACATTCATCAGGTGATCTCCACGAAATGTTACGCGTGCGCACATCGTATCCTAAATTTAGACGCACACCCTCAATGGCTCAACTCGGTTTAACCCGAACGACCGGTGCGAGCAAATGACATCAAAAGTACTCGCTGATGTCACCAGCAGTTATGTGCACACCACTGATAGTTTTACCAGGCACCCCCGGCAGCACCAAATTAATTTCGTCCCAAATACCCAATAAGTTGTTGACAAGTCATCGCAAATGGTAGATCACTTCCCCCAATAGTTTAAATGCCTACAATCGGTGGCCACCTACCCACTCCCGACGTCATTACATCCATTAGTATTATACTCCTTGCCTCGCAAAAGGAGCAGGGGCATTGCTAGAAATTTTTTGATGGGGGGGGGGGTGTACCCGACAGAAACCTTTGGCTCAGACTCCATAAATAAACAAGCACAAAAAAATGCTGTTATTTTACCTTATAGAATCTGCAGTGTACCGACAGACAAGTAAACAAGCAAAAAGAAAGTTTTTCTGTTTTTTTCAACCTGTCAAATTCTTCTGTGTACGAATGTGCAACAAGTTAACAAGCAAAAAAACAAAAAACAAAACATGTTTCTCCATTATTTTATGTTATCTGACAGAATCCTTTGTGTGATAGGCAACAAGTCGACAAGCCCCTCCCCGCCAAAAATAAACAAACAAAAAACAAACAAACACAACCCCCCAAAAGTTCCTCTGTTATCTTACCCAACTGAATTACAAATGACCTGACAACGTTGCAACCAATAAGGGGGGGGGGTTGTTTACCCCCACACCCCCACTAGCGACCCCCCTAAAAATAGGATCGATGTTATATATTGAACACAGCTTGTACTTTTCCAACGTAACCCTGATCTCGTGGCTGACTGATAAGACAGCTTGCAGTGTCGGACATATGTATGAGAACATTGTTCTCTCGGTTGCTCTTTGATTCAACAATAATTGCATTCAGGAGCATTTCTTTGCCTTTTTTTGTATCATAATCCATGTATTACTACTTCCCCTGAAGTCACATGCTTCACAGTGTGGGCAGTGATCTTTCAAAATTTGTTTGTTCTCTTTTTGCCAATCATTGTGGTGATAATGATGACAATGATTTATTACACAGATAAAAGTAGCCACAAATGATTGGTACTTTTTTGGGGGGCTTGGAAAAGATTTTATATATCACTGTTCAGAGACCAAATCTCCACATTAAATCAAATTTAGTGTGATAGTGGTTAAACTTCCATTGATTGGTAGGTGAAAAGAAAAGAAGTTACATTTTCACACGCTGTTTTAAAAATGTTTTGGCCGATTGGTATCATATTTCTTACACACGTTACTGTAACTATATTCAAACTTCAAGCAAATTTGAGAAGAGTCAATGCTCCATGCTGTTTTAACCCATCTTGCATGAGTGTTACTACCTTTTAATGAGTATGACAAAATATTTCAATAGAACAATCATTTAAACGTTACCATGAATATATATCAGGAACTTAAAGATTGTGTCAGGGATGTGCAAGTCCATTACTTCCCTTCATTATCAATACCAAACGGTAGTTTAGTACTTACAAATGGTGTGCTGAAAGTTTGAGATCTATACGTCATGAATTTGTTGTTTTATGAGAAAAACTAAAACCAGAATGTTGTTCTTTCCGTGAGTTTCAATTTTGCTCAAACTGCGAATCGCGGTTATTGTGTAACGTCGGAAGACCAGCGCAGCGCACTGATTGGTCAAACGGCTAACGGCTGATCAGACAATTTTGGAACGGCACATGCACGTTTGACGTCGCGGATTTTTTGAAAATGCTTCCCAGTAATTTGAAAAAGTATGAAGTTTAACCGTCCAGATTTTCACCAAAACTCAATATTTTACCCCAAGTCTCTATGAGAGGTGTTTATTTTTATCAATCTTCACATTGAATATGATTTCAGCTGATTTCATTCATTTAGATGTTTTTTGACGTGCAAATCAATGACACAATCTTTAAACTTCCATTGATTGGTAGGTGAAAAGAAAAGAAGTTACATTTTCACATGCTGTTTTAAAAATGTTTTGGCCGATTGGTATCATATTTCTTACACGCATTACTGTAACTATATTGTAACTTCAAGCAAAATTTGAGAAGAGTCCATGCTCCGTGCAGTTTTGGCCCATCTTGCATGAGTTACTACCTTTTAATGAGTATGCAGGTCTCGACACTAGCACTTGCCCGCTTGCCCGGGGCAAGTAAAATTTCATGTTGGGCAAGTAAAAACTCAAAATGATAAAATTTACTTGCCCAATTGGGCAAGTAAAATTTTGAACATTTTTATCATGAAATGAGCAAAACATGTCCAAAAATCTTACCAAAAACAAACAAAATAGTCTAAAAATTTGTGTTCAGTTAACTTTTCATCATTATTTTGTTCATTGCACTTCATTTATGACTCTTTAAATTCATAAATCACACCTTTTGCTACAAAAAGGCTGTATGTATTGGTTAAAATCAGGGGGAATATTTTTTTGTGTTTTTTATTGTTTATTTTTGGGCAAGTAAATTTTTCATTCGGGCAAGTAAAAATCTGAAGTGAAAATTTCACTTGCCCATAGGGCAAGTAAGAAAAAAAGTTAGTGTGGAGCCCTGGAGTATGACAAAATATTTCAATAGAACAATCATTTAAATGTTACCACAGATATATATCAGGAACTTAAGGCTTTTTAAATGCATGGACTCTTTAACTCTTAAAGGTTAGTGACACGATTGGGAACACTTGAAAATGCCTCAAGAACCAAATGAGTTGAAATATATACCAAATATACACTAGCAGGAGTGGATCTCCCACCTGGGAGAATTGGTCTGTAATTTGTTAACTTAAGGAGAATCAAGCATAAACATAGGAGTATCTTAATTTTATCCGGGGACGATAACATTAAGCCCCATTGAGCCACACAGCAGGTTTCCGTGCTATGAGTGATATTGACATTGTTTATTTTGGAATGAGTCAACGTTTGACTACAAGAATTTCACAGGAGAATCCTTGCATAGTTTACTTGATTCTAGAGTAGTTTCAGCCTAAGTTGAGGACTACCCCCAATCATGTCATTTACCTTTATCATGCCAGAGGATTTGAACCTCTATGGACTTTATATATATTATTTGGAGCAGATCTGCGACTTCAGCCCGTAAAGAGTTAATGTCTGAAATGCAACCTATCTTTATATCTGCGCATTATCATGCAGTCATGGCAATTTGAGTAACTGGATAGTAGAGGGATAAAAGATTGTATTTTTGATTTGCACACCACAACTACTTTTGCTCAGATTTGATCCAGCTGAAGAAAGATAATTATAAAATAATGTTCAGAATTTTGGAAATTTTGGATTGATGCACTCATTGTCATGCCTCATGGCAATTACATTTTGCTTCAGCCTTCAGCACAGTGAAAATTCATGGAAATGAATTCTTTATGCCCAAATGGGCAAGCAAAATAAACCCCTCAAAAAAGTTCTGCAACTCATTTTTGAGCGTTGATATCTCTCTTGGTATTATAGTATAATTCTTGATATTGGTATCATTAAAAAGCCCGTTTATTTTCCTTTACAATGACACCTCATTTGCCATGATTATCAATTCATGGAATGTGCAAGACACTATAATAAGGGGCCAAGTGAAAAGTGAAAAGTGTTAATGTCACCTGTTCCGTGTTCATTTGTAACTCTAAAATTAAGAGTTTTAATTTGATGTAAATTCCATTTAAGTAGAAATCTGTAAACACATTTTCAACAATCATTTTGTTCACTTGGGCAAGTAAAAAATTTATCTGGCAACTAAATGAATGAAAACAAAGAGTTTGTTGCCTGATTGGGCTACCAGCCAAAAAGGTTAGTGTGGAGCCCTGCTATGGCACTGATCCCATTGTACTGGTGTGGGTTTCTGACCTGGTAGGCATTGATTGATCATCATGTAGTCAGTTTCACAAGATGATACATGAATCATGTACATGGCAGTCATACTAGTGTAAAAGTTCAAAAGTTCAAAACTGTTTTCAACATTTTAATCAACTTAAATTGAAACAGGCCTAATTTTCATGAAAATTGACTTGACAAAGACAATGATTTAAATGTTTGTGTTTCTAGATGTGGTGAATGACTTAAAGACAGAGTACGGGATTTGCACGTCAGAAAACGGCAAGATGAATGAAATCAGCTCAAATCGTTCACAATGTGAAGATTAGTATAATAAATACCTGTCATAGAACCTTTGGATAGAATACGTAGTTTTAGTGAAAATCTGGACATTTGTCATTTGAGCTTCAAAATTTACAGTGACATTAACGTGCAAGGGCCGTTCCAAAATTGTCCGATCAGCCGTTAGCCGAAGGTCGCGCGGAGTTTAGCCGTTTAACCAGTCAGTGTGCTCAGCTGGTCATGTGAACGTACACATAACCGCGATTCGCAATTTAGCAAAATTTAAATTCGCGGAAAGAACAATATTCTGGTAACATATCGATATCGTTATTAGTTTTCTCATAAAACAACAAATTCATAACGTATGGATCTCAAACTTTCAACACACCATTTGTATGTACTAAACTACCGTTTGGTATTGATAATGAAGGGAAGTAATGTACTTGCAAATCCAAAACACAATCTTCAAGCGTATTTCTTAATCAACTCATTTTTCATTTTGTATTTTTGGTGAAAATATATGGCATACATGTACATGTACAGTACTTTCTTACATGTATTCCTGCCTATTTTGTGTACCTCATAAGGCTGATGGAACGAAGGCCAATACGCTTTCTGTTGCGTACACCATAAGGGCCCCTATGTAAGAACACACACAAGTACTCACAAACACACATACATGTACACACATACATGTACACACACACAAACACACACAAACACACACATACACACACATACAAATACAAACACAAACACAAACACAATCTTCTCACAAGTACTTCTTCCATACAAAATAAGTTTCACCAGTATACCTAATCGTGAGAACATGATACACGTAACCGAGAAGCAAGATCTTTGGCAAGTTAACAAAGATCATCTTGAAGACATCTGGTCGTAGTAGAGTCCATCACATGACAGATATGACGCCATTTGAGTAACTAAGATACTGTGTTAATTAGGTGGGAGGCAACTTGTGACTGACGACTTTGAACGATACCCCCAATCTGAGCTGACAAAAGATTCCTACGTGTCTCAGGGGATAACCGGCCGGCGATTTGTGGATAGTAATATACTACTGTCAACAAAGGCTAGACCTCCCTCTTACTGTTCTTAATGCTAAATGTCAATGCAGTCTCAAAGAGAGTGTACATGTATATGTTACGGCTTTAGATTAGATTTAAAGATTGTCTTCATGATTTGCATCCTCCGAAATGAATTGATGAACCGAAAGAGCTAAAATCATAATTTTATGCAAAGATTCACATAAATCTTCACCTATCACAAAGGGCTTGTGGCTGATAAGTCAGGTTTCATGAAAATAAGTGCTAGTAAACTTCAAACAGAACAGAATGTACTGATGTAACATCACTCACTGAATTTGAATTTTACATTATATAGCTGTTACACTGGTCTGCTTGCCAGAATGCCAGACCTGATTTACGTATCATCTAGTGAAAGCTGAATACCCGCTGATCAAAGCTTGCAAGGTCAAAAACTCATACCAGTGCAGTTGGATAATTGTCGAGCAATCTTTGCTGTTTGACTCTACCACATTCAAAGCTGAATCCAGTGTTGGGAACCTAGACTACCACTGCAACATAAAATGGCCAAATTTCAAACAATTTACATTTCAAAAACTTTTTTACAGTGTTGGAGGACTCGAGGCCGACTTTTCCAGTCCTCGGCCTCGTGATCCCATGACTCGGACTCGTCCTCGGCGATTCGGGTCGAGGCCGGGTCGAGGCCGCAAGATTTTACAGAATCTGGTGAATCCAAGAATAAACACCATCTCATTTGTTTGGACATCACTTTTGAAGTATTTTCCCTTAAAGACACTATATAATACTGTGGAAGACCCATTTAAAAAATTGTCGAACTGTGCTGTCTGACATATCTGACAGTGTTTGAATGGACAAATAAACATCCTAGAAAACAAAAGTTCGGACAGTTATGCTCTTACTAGTAGAATATGTGCAGATACAATTCGCACATAATTAATTCTCAGCCGATAGGAAATTCTGCATCACAGCAGTCTATGGGGGAAAACGAGAATGATCTCTCAATGATTTTCACTTTTTCAAAGCACTTAATGATCGTTTTAAACTGCAATTTTTTCAAGGCTTCATTTTTAGATCGTATTAGAGACACTGATAGCATGGGGAATCATGTAGCTCAGATATTTTAAACTGGAAACATTGTTAAACAATGCCTTTAAGTGTGAAAGTCCTAGTATAACATAAAGCCAAGTAAATTCACCTCTAAACACAATCTACTCCTCCCTTAAAGTCCCATGCAGTTATATTCATGTAGGTTGATGTTTCCCTGTGACTTCGCTGCTACAAGTCGATGCACATTTATTAGCTCGCGGAATCAGCTCAGTTTTCTGATGACATTTGGTCATTATCAAATATTGTTTACTTCATGTCAGCAGCTTTTGCTTTACATTATTTGAATTTTTCTCAAATTGATAAATTTCAGTAATTGTTTGATTCGAATGAATGATCAATTGGTTTAGTGATTGCGTGATTATAGGGTTTCAAAGTAATGTTAAAAGGTTAAGATTATACCCTCAAATACTAGTATTACATTATTTTGTAATTTGGTGACTCGGACTCGGCGTCGGCCTCGGAGAGTGGTGACTCAGACTCGGACTCGGACTCAGAAGGTAGTGACTTGGACTTGGTCTTGGCCTCGAAAGGTCGTGACCCGACTACAACACTGTTTTTTAACGTATGAATCCCATATTTTGAACGCTGCATTTTTGTGACGACTTTCTTGATGCAAATCGATAACCAGTGTTGTATCCGAGGCTGGTCTCATAGCCAATTTCTGGTGCCGTTGGTTTTGGCCTCGGTCCGGGTCACCTGTACAAACCCTATGGAAAGGTTATTGATTGATCGATTTTATTTCCACGCAACATTGAAGTACAATAATATATGAAAATTACACTAAGTTCATTGAAACATTGCATGGGAGGGGTTGGTCATAAGCACAATAAGGCTTGAACAAGATGCCCCTCAAGGAATAATAAGAAATGAAAAAAAGCCCTTGCTGTGAGACGAATTACATGTAAGAAAACATGTATTGTATATACACAAAGCAGGGCTAAAGAAATTCCAGTATGTCATGAATACATTGATACTGGTGATAACTTGTCAGTGACAAGCTAGTAACGTGTCAGTCGTGCATCGAAGTCAATAGGAATACCATTAGCTGTTCATATGCAAATTACATTCTCAAAGAATGCCAACAACATTAAAAAGGTTTTGCGTTGAAACCCACGAGACCACATTTTGCATAAAAGTACTAACCTATAATAAATATCTGCTCAAAATAGACTGTATGCAAATTTAAAATTAATCAAAGTTGAGGCATTTCGTATTGTTGGGGGTATGGCGTTCCAGGTGTCTGGACCAGCATGTCTTAAAGATTTATGGGCTAGAGCAGTTACAGGATTTAACAAATGAAAATGTGTAATGCGTTGGGGCGGCCTCGATCTCGGATCCTGTGGTCTAGGATACAACACTGATCGATACCAACACCAAATTTGGAAATACAGGTTTAGAAACTTCGTGCGACGAATGCTATATGACATCGGTGAGACGGATTTCAAACAAACCAGGTGCTGACCGCAACATTGTGTGACTACGCGTAGCTGGTTATACAATTGTCGGAAAACGTGAAAATTGCAGTCGCGACATAAACTTCCGTGTTAATTGATATCGGAAACTCATCGCGACTTTATGTGACATATGTTGTTTTGACCTAGGCCTACATTTCGATATAAGTAAAAATAGTTTAACTTTTCTGCCAAACATGGTTATCTGTCAGTGATCACCTACAACGTTCAGAGGCAAAAGTTTTAGAATGACTGGCTTCAAAGAAAAACCACAACATGATGATCGGTTCGGTCACTTCCGTGGCACCAACTTTATACCTGAGTTGGAATGCGCTTCAATTTATAATACATCACACAGGCACTCCTGGAATGGTCCTCGTCAACCCATTGGAATCACATATCTTCGGTTGTCCGGCAGAAGGGCCTTAACACTATTTTTGTCTCTAACTTGAAAACCATGGGCTCTTTTCATGTGAAATCAAAGAAGTGTGATATTTTTAGATCCTTCTGTCAGTCTGTTAAGTGCAAATATCAAATAAGACAATATTTCTCAAATAAGAGATAATTTACTGCTAAGGCCCTTCTGCCAGGCACATATGCTGGGGCCCTTCTCCCAGACACCAGACGATATGATAACTTTTATTATCATCCTCCCCCAACACTGTATTTAAGCCAAGAGTGATGTCATTTGTTATATCATATTAATATTACATGTCTATAGCCAGTTAACCCTTTCTTTTTGAACCCTTTGGGAAGATGGGCTTGAACAGAAGTCCATTCCTTTGCACACTCAGGGACGATGGGCTTCTACAGAAGGCCTAACCGACCTATGCATACATCTTTTAGTGTAATCTTACCATAAATGGTAAGGATTTATTTTGTACAAGTGCCACTGTCCCATGACGTAGACATTTTTGACCGATATAAACGAAGAAAAAAAAACATGATGTGTACACTTTTTTTCCAGAAAACCTTTAATTTAGAAATTCATATTCCCTTTATGGGCAACCAAAGGAAGACTGTGTTGTTTCTCATTACAGATTGAGTTTGGGATTTGCAAGTCCATTACTTCCCTTCATTATCAATACCAAACGGTAGTTTGGTACAAATGGTGTGTTGAATGTTTGAGATCCATACGTCATGAATTTGTTGTTTAATGAGAAAAACTAATAACGATACACTGTATGTTACCAGAATATTGTTCTATCCGCAAGTTTAAATTTTGCTCAAATTGCGAATCGTGGTAATGTGTACGTTCACATGACCAGTGGAGCACACTGATTGGTTAAACGGCTAAACTCCATGCGACCTTTGGCTAACAGCTGATCGGACAATTTTGGAACGCCCCATGCACGTTAGCGTCACTGTAAATTTTGAAGTTTAAATGTTCACCAAAACTATGTATTCTACCCAAAGATTCTATGACAGGTGTTTATTTATACTAATCTTCACATTGTGAATGATTTGAGATGATTTCATTCATTTTGCCATTTTCTGACGTGCAAATCCTGTACTCTGTCTTTAAACCATGCTGTCATAGATCAGCAAGCCCAAGGAGTAAATATCAAGTTTATTGAGCACAGGACTAATAAGAATAATAATGACATTTTATAATGTGTCAAAATCAACCAAATATAAGTGCTCATGCAGGGAAAAAATACAATTTTCTTTTCAGGAGCTTTTTCCATGTCATTGCTTTCCAGAAACTCTTTTATATTGAACTCTATGGCAATTTACCAGGGCTCTTTTACACAATTCCGGGGCTCTTTTGCCATTTCGGGAGCAAATTGCCCCACGCCCCAGTCTCTTTTTTTTTCTCTGTGTTCATAGCGCAGATACGTAAAGTTACACAGGAGAACGTAACACATTTATAATAGAAATAAACAGGTGATAATCATGGTGACTAGAAACTACAACACGACCATTTTCTTGATACCAAGACCAAATTTGGAAATACAGGTTTGGACACTTCATGTGACGAACGCTGTATGGTATCGCCATGAATGATTTCAAACAAACCCAGTGCTGACTGCAACGTTGCGTGACTACGCGTAGCTGGTTATACAATTGCCGGACTGCGAGGCGCCACGAAAATTGTAGTCGCGACATAAACTTCCGTGTTAATTGATATCTGTAACGGTGCGCGACATTATGTGACAAATGTTGTTTGCCACGTACATTTCGATATATGTAAAATATAGGTTTACATTTCTGCCAAACGTGACTATCTGTCAGCGATCGACTGTAACATCACATTTTAACGTGTGAAAGTTTCAGAGTCACTCTGGCTTCAACGAAAAACCACAACACAATGGTTGGTTTGGTGGCACCAACTACATGTATGTATCTGAAATGGAATAAGTTTCGCAATATGAATAATGCATTGCACACACACACACACTGTAAATATCTCGACATTTCAAAGCGTATTGTATCAAAAGGATTTTATTTACACATTGTTTTCTGCAAATAATTACTTTTCCAAATTGTCACGATTTATTCCAATCTTGAGGCACTCTACCGATGAAAGGATTTGAGGAATGAAGAGTGAAGTGTGGGTGTAGCCATCTCTCATCAATGTATCTTTTTTTTTTTGAACTGTTGAAGATGGTTTGATTTTGCTTTATCCAACATTTCCCATAGATCTTGTGACGAGATATCTTGTCTCTCATCTTCAACGGGTTAAAGGAAATCTTTGAGGGTAAATAGTGATACACTGTACAAGTACCAGCAGAGGCATGGTAAATCTTTGAAGCTGTGTGATTTTATATGATACATTCAAATTCAATTTTTTTTCTTTAGTCATTTATTGTTGACATCGTTGCCTCACAATCAACATCATCATCATCATCACCACCATTATCATTATCATCATCATCATCATCATCATCACCACCATTATCATTATCATCATCATGCATCATCATCATCATGCATCATCATCATCATCATGCATCATCATCATCATCACCACCACCATTATCATTATCATCATCATCATCATCACCACCATTATCATTATCATCATCATCATCACACACCACTATCATTATCATCATCATCATCATCATCATCACCACTATCATTATCATCATCATCATCATCATCATCATCATCATCATCATCATCATCATCATCATCATCATTACCATCATCATCATCATCATCATCTCCACCATCATTTATCAAAGTCAGCATCTTCCCTGTTATGAAGGGTCACTGACATTTGTATTGTGATGACCCTCCCTCCACTTTCTCTAGTACTGAGCATCCTCCCCTTTTAGCCTGATCCTCCAGCTTCCCTCCTCACCATTTCTGTCTACATAGACTTTGGACTTTCCCTTCCCCTTATGCTTTCCACTTCCAGATCCCATACTTATCTCACAGGCTCATCAATCATCCTCCCTCCTTAACCCTATTTTAACTGGGCTATTTCAGACCAGGTTTTTACTGGGGGGGGGGGGGTGTCAATTAGACCCCCGCTTCAGATCACAGCCGCCGATCACGCGATCGCCGCAAAAATTTGCATGCGCATAGAGCCGGATGAAAACTACACAACTGTATGGTAAAATTTTCAAAAAATTTACTTTTTGTATTTTTTAAGTAATTAATTATGCAAATAAGTGCATACAATTATGTTTTCGCCTATAACTCACTTACAATAACTAGTAGAATACTAATTTTGGGGGAAAATATTCATTCTCACATTTCTCACAATTATCTACAAAAAAAGTTGCCGAATTGGAATTAATTTCTTATGTATTTTATTGTTTTGTGAATTTCTTATGTATGTCCTTGTTTTTTCGACCTTTTGTTTATCATTGGTATTTTGATGAAATTTGTTGGGGACACTTTTGCAATCATAAATAGCATAAAATTAATTCATTTCAACCAGTAAAAGCAAAAATAATCATACACTTCTGATATTTGGCTGAAAACACAATTTCCATCAATTGGTTTTGTACATGAAATCACGTTTTTGAGCAATTTTGGGGTTGACATGCATGTATAAAAAGTTGGCAACGTCGTAACGGTATGTCCGATTTTCGCGAAAATGGTCTCAAAAGATGCGCAAGACTTGAAAGTAAAAAGTCAGCGAAGTGACGCGGTCAGAAAACTTTGCGCGGTGGCATGGTCCTGAAATTCGCTGGGGGGGGGGGTCAAATTGACCCCCTCCACTTAAACATAGGGTTAAGACTTGACCCATCCATCTCAACCCACCTCTCTTGACCATTTCCACCACACTTTCTCCAGACCCAAATCTATCATGAGCTTACTTGCATTTCTTCTATCACACAGTTTCACCCCACACATTTTGCTTAGATATCATGGCTCTTTCAGGTCTCCCTAAGATCCCTTCTTCACATTCCAAGTTTCTGATCCATACACTACCATTGATCTAACACATGTCTTATACATGTACATACTGCCTTTGAACTTTATCATTAGCCTTCCAAAAAACAGGGTGTAATTTGTTGGTTTTTAACAGGAACTGTACTCCACAATCTTGTGTAATTCTTCAGATTAAGTAATAATCACTATGTTATGTAAGATTAGGTTCACCTAACAGCAGAACCTAGAATTTTTACGAAATTCAATGAAAAAGTTTGTTTTGATATTGAGGATGTGGCCGATTTGTTTATTGTCATAGGTCTTCCAAGCTAGCACACATTGTTTGGAGTTTCCTTCTGGGAAAGCTTCTCCAAAAGTATCCTGTTTGGCTTGCAAACTTCTTGTTTTGTCTTATCTGCAATGATTCTCTCTTCTATTTTTAGATGAACCACTGAAATATCCCAAGACCTTCCCTCTGTTAGATGACTATAGGAGCCCAAAATTTCAAGTTTTTGGGGTATTGTTTGTGTTGGCCTTAATCCTCTAATTGCTATACGCACATCAATGTGCCAATGGGCTTCTCTTGGCTTGGAACTGAGAGTCACTTGTTGCATGAAGTTACATCTATATGAACACCAATAGCATTGACCACACAGAGTTTAGATCATCTTAAAGCCAAAGTGTATAACTTTGGTAAATCTGGCAAATACAGCATTCTTTCTAAAAGTATGGCATTATCATGCCAAACATCACAAAAGAACATTAATTTAAGCTACAGTGTACCATTTAAAAATCTAAGCAACATGATCCTCCGTGCTATTAGTCGGTCTGAAAATGAAGCCCTGAAAAAATTACAGTTCAAAATGATTATTAATAATATTATGTGCTTTTAGAAAAAGAAAATTAATGGGTGATGATCCAGTTTTCCTCCATAGACTGGTGTGTTATAGACCTTTTTTCACCATGACATCTTAATAATTCATATGCTGATATATTTCAATACATATTTTGCTTGTGACAGCATAACTGCCTACATTTTTGTGTTCTAGGGTGTACATATGTCCATTCAAACATTAAGATGTAGGTCTGATATCACAGTTTGACCATTTTATAAATGGGTATCCCACAATGTTGGCCAATACCTTTAAGAAACATAATAGTTTATCAAATAGTAAAAATCCTTCTTTTTCTTTAAGATTGTACACTAGTAACATACCTGTTGTTGTTTGAGACATCTGTTAATTCTTGTCACCAAACTATTGTTTTTGAAGTTTTGTACTGCTCATATTCATCACGGTTGAAGAATGATATTGCCGTTTCATTTTCTGAAACAAAAATAAATTATGAATACAAAAGTTAGTCATTCACAAACTACAAGCAGGTATCAATATTTTTATACATACACACCTTTTCCACAATTCACTGTTGATTATACTGCATTAACCCGTTGCCTTCAAGATTCTGAAAATCCCGTAGACTTAACACAGGATACATCCGGTTCCTGTAGCCAACGGGTTAATATTAATATTATAATATATTAATATGATATTAATATTCTACATCTCGTGAAGATTTTCTTGCATGATATGATTAAAATCTCATATATAGGTGATGGAACAATTTAGGGGCAAGTTTTTCAGTGACAGTGATTTTGAATATATTTTATGAATAGAAATTGGAAGTGGCACCCCTCCCCCCCCCCTGTTAATCAGCCAAACAAATGGAGGAAAGAAAAAGACACAGCACTGAACATCCCTTCCTCAGCAAATAACCCCAGATGGCCCCCCTCCCTTTGTGCTTGTCAGTTCAAAAAGGTTATATGGGCTTGCCCAAAGCCCACCCCCTTCAAGGAAATTCCTTGATCGGCCACAGTAATGAAGTACATATTCATGGGGACAGATAAATATAAAAGCCTGTTTTGGAGGTCTGTGCAGAGGAAAGTTTATATGCATGTACAGATATTTGAACAAACCACGCAATAAACCAGTTTCATAATACTTACAGAAATTTTATGTATACAAAGGTTATTCTTGACAACCTTATAGCTCACCAAACATTGCAACATTTGTGCAAGTTGCATTTGCAATATTGAACCACAGAAACAGGTGAAACAAAGAGCTCATCATTAGGCTTCAGAAGAGAGACTATTGAATATAGGTGGTCTATTCATAAGACTCAACTAGCTTAAAAGATTTAATGATGACATCACATACCAATGCCGCATTCTTGTAGGGTTTGACTGCCTTTCAGAATCAATTCCTCATCATTTTCCTTGTTGATAACTGGATCACTAGTCTGTTATAAAATAAAAGAAGACAAAACAAAACATTGAAACATCTGATGGATAATAACCTGGTCAAACTTCCAGAAACATGAGATCTTAAAATTGTCTGTACAGTGCACTCTCGTTATAAGGAACACTGATACAACAACATTTCATTATAAAGAAGTAAACTCTCTGGTCCCATATCTTGGATTTCCTTTGTATTTTTGTTTTTGTAACCCTGATATAAAGAAATCTCATTATAAAGAACGAATTTGATGGGTCCTGAGGACTTCTTTATATCGAGAATGCACTGTATCACATACTGTATATCTTGTTCTGGTTGCCCCTCCCCTGTTGAATTTAATAAGCTCTCCATTTTCCCTCATCCCTCATTAATCATGGGGGGAGGGATGGAGGGGGGGGGAGAGGGAGAGGGAGGGTGTACCAAAGCTAGACCTTTTGCTGCATGCTAATGTCAGATGGAACTGTAGTTACTTTGCCAACATGTGTATTAAAGACACTATATAACACTGTGGAAGACCCGTTTAAAAAAAATGTTGAACTTTGCTATCTGACAGTATTTGAATGGACAAATAAACACCCTAGAACACAAAAGTTTGGACAGTTATGCTGTCACCAGTACAATATGTGCAGATACAAATTGGCACATTAATTTTTAATATCGGGCGATAGGAAATTCTGCAACACAGCAGTCTATGGAGAAAAACTGGAATGGTCTCTCAATGATTTTCACTTTTTTAAAGATTGTTTTAAACTGCAATTTTTTCAGGGCTTCATTTTTAGACTGTATCAAAGACACTACATGTAGTAGCATGGGGAATCTTGTAGCTCAGTTTTTTTAAACTGGAAACATTGTTATACAGTGCCTTTAAACGTGTTGATACATTAGTCTCGCTCACTCTACTATTCCTGCACCACAACGATACATGATCAATAAAACATGTTCAAGTAGCAACATAAATTCTAACAAAGTTGATGACTCGTGATGACGGAAGCATATAACTTTGACATTCAAACAATAGACAGCATGGAAACTTATCAATAATGTCGCAATAATGTTGAAAGATCTACAATGGGACAGTACAGAATCCAAGCACTAGGTGCATAGTTTGGTTACATTACATAGATCATGAATGAGGAAATTGTCATTCAACCACATCATTATGTGTAGAATAAAACCACAATGGAGCAGACACACTGACGGAATCAACTTCGGCTCTTCTTTCACACATGAAATTCTCTTGCCTAGTCATTTTTCCCAGAAATGATTTGACAGTGGAGTGAATGATATATTTCAATCACCATTAGACATTACATGCAGCACAAAATTGAAAGTGGCAGCTGAACATTTACAGCTCTGTATCTAACTTTGAACTGATTACTGATTAATATGAAAGAATGGTTTTCTGAAAATCAACATTTTCTTATCTCCAGCTTCACCAAATTTTCTGGTTAGTAAATAAGAAGTTTTCTTTAAGAATGGTTAAGTACCAGCAGGGGATGGGGAAGGGGGAGGGGGAGGAGGGGGGTGTGGCTTGATGCTCACACAAACTGCCTTTGAGTTATTACAGTTTTGTCCCTTGTGGCCTTCCACATGGGGTCACTTGAACCATTTATTTTTCAATTTTACATCCCTTTCCCTAGAGATGATACCTGCCAAGTTAGGGAAGAATGTGATTTAAATCCCCCCCCCAAAAAACCATCTGTCAGGAACAATTAATTGTATTCATCTAAAATTAATTTATAAAGGTATCTAACCTTGTGCCTGCATGTGTGTGTGTATGTGTGTTTGCCTGTGTACCTGGGGTGGGGGGGGGGGGGGGGTAGAAAAGGGGGATAGGTGTAGCTTGAGGCAGTGTGTAATCAGTGCCGTTATCAAGGCGGCAGCGCCAAAAACTCCTGGTAACCAAGTCCACTGTTCCGCTTTCATTTATCCCGACTGGTTTTTGGTGGATTTTCCCCCCCTGAAAAGTTGTGTTAATCGCAGCACACAATACAGTTTATAGAATGATAAAAATTGTGAATTAATCCATGGGTCTCCTCTCAAATCTATTACAGGGAACCCTGTGTTATAACGAGCTCGATGACAGCGAGGTATCCAGGCTTTTTAGAGGTGATTGTCTCGGTCCCGTTTTTTCCAATCTTGAAACATGCCCTTCCATGAAAGAGCATCGTTTATAGCGAGCTCGGTATTGCGAGATTTGCTTATAACGAGGCTAATTTTTCTCAAACAACCCATGAACAAGAAAAACATAAAATTCCTGGGTTAAAACGAGGAAATGAAAGTCGCATCGTGCGGCGTGACCAAATTCTAAAATTTTTGCAACGCAAAAATGTCCAATCGTTTCAAGCGCATCACGCCACTTCAGCCTGCCACGCAACCATGCAAGTGTGTGTGTGTTTGAGTGTGAGTGAATTCACACTGCTGCACAGTACTGTACATTCAGCCCTCACACCACACAAACTGCTCCCGTACAGGGAGGCACTGCTTTATTTCGAGATCCTAGTTTTCTTTATTACTGGATAAGTATATAAATGAAAATATACTTTCTGTCATCAAGTTTTGGTGCAGAACAATAGGAAAGCAGTAAAAAACAGATGGGTTTAATGCCTAGTCCCACACATGTTATATTTTGTGTAATATATTATGTGTACTTTTACAAACGAGGTACCGGATATAACGAGTAAAATCGGCGGTCCCGACAACGCTCGCTATAAAGGGGTTTCCTGTATTTTCCTTAGGACG
>JZLH01S0065086.1:9207-28317 GCA_001188425.1 Eucidaris tribuloides | reverse complement strand
ACCTAATTTCTATATAGACAAGACCTAAAAAAGGGGACGTACAACAAAGTGAAAGTCATGGTCTTGTGAACGGATGGGGGGAAATCACATTTTATCTTTTACTTGACCTTATAATGATGGAACGGAATGTAATTTGCCTCATATGTCTTTCAGCCTATACCAAAGTAGTCTTGGTTCCAGACCACGCAACTTTTTCTACACTCACTCTCCAACTTTTCTACCTATCGATTACACCCACTCTGCCTTAGTCGATGTTTGCAGCGCTAGGACACTAATCTTATACCCCTTTCACGCTGCTTCCAACGGTGAACCCCCCGTGAATTCACCGTTGAATTAAGCGGGTAACCACCGGGGAAAATTTGAACGCTGTCCTTTCACGCTGGAGAACATCCTCCGATGAATTTCGAGTGTGTTGCGCCCTGCACTTGTTTTGTGCACGCCATGCCGACCAGGCCGTACCTCCTTGATTATACAGGCAAAGTAGGCCTACTTTCGTACATGTACATGTACATGTATTGCCATGGAGGTAGAAACCAAGCTAGGTGATGCATGCCGTCATTCGCACATTCGTCAGTAATTTTATAAATGAAAAAAAAAAAAACGCTTCTTTTGCGGATTTTACTAGGTTCCAGCGTAAAAATGTTGCGCCGCAATTCAACCTGGTCTACTCAAATGTAACTTTGAATAGCTTTCGTTAAACAATACAACTTCTGATATGAATCTACTAGTACATTTCGCCTACTGAGCTCTAAAAACACATCAACAGTACAGAGATCAGTGATTTCACCCGGAGAATTAACCGAGACACCCTTTCACGCTAGACTTTCCCCGGTGAACACCCGGCAGTTCATCCGTGTTTACCCGGGACGGTTGGAAGGTAAAATTTGTCGAAAATTTAATCGGAGGTTCCCCGGGAGTTCAACCGAGTGTCCTTTCACGCTGAGAGATTCCCCGGGTGTACCGGGGTGCACCCGGGTAAAATCTCGCCAGGGTGAAAGGGGTATTACTCAAAGCAGTTGACTGAAAGATAGTAGTTTCCTTATCAATATAAGATGGGTTAATCTAAAGTAAAGCCTCCATTCCTCCGCAATATGGAAAACGGAGAAAAATCACGGAAATTGAAAGTGTAGCGCGGAAAATGGGAAATCATGAATGATGAATAAATAACCTAAAAAATGGTATTAAATTAAAAATAAACAATTATTAAAATGTCTAAACTCATTCTTTAAACTAAATAATACCATTACCAAGCATTAGGGTAACTTTAATGATCCTAGCAAACCCCTCTGCCAGCCGTCTTTCTCACTACCATGACTACGGCTGCTGTATTTCACCGAGGCTGACCGGGCTACAATCAATAAAAATTTGTGATAGCACGTCAAATAGCTGAAATTTGTGTTGCAATCATGTAAGTATTAGGGAATATATGGTGTTAATATGCCAGGGAAAAAATTAAAATTTTCTTTTCAGGGGCTACTTTTACTGTTTCAGATATTCTTTTGTATTGAACCTTATGGCAATTTACGGGGGCTCTTTTGCAGATTTCAGGGGCTCTTTTGCCATTTCGGGGGCAAAATCGCCCCGAGCCCCCGTGTATTTTTTCCCCTGTTATATGGGTAATTTTGAGTAACGTGGAAAATCACGGAAAATGGAAAATTTGAAAAACAAAATTTGGATTTTGTAACACGGAAAAATTGAGGCCTTAATCTTAACGTCTGGAAGCCAGACTAACATCAAAGTGGGAACATCAGAACTGATCAAATCAACGTGAACGACTTCAGCACATGCCCTAAAAGGTTGCGCTTACTGGGTCACAGCCGTCAACGGCTTCCAGTCCAACAACAGCTGTTAAACAACTCGTCCTTATTAACTCCTCCCACTCAAAACGAGAGGCTCCCTCTACCCCCTTTACCTCTACAGGATAAGGGATGGATATCAGAGGGTTTAAATATGGATTCCAGGGACAAAAGAACCAAGCCACTGGTAGATTTTTACAGGGGAAGCTGCGTATCAGCTGAGAATGAGAAATGAGTTAACTCTTAAGCATTTGAGAAGAAAAAGAACACTAATGCCAACAAGTTTATAAATGCTATTCATTAAGAACAACTTTCTCTTTCTCAGTGGTTTTGAGTTAGTGTCCTCATTCTCAATTGATGAGTTAATATGAATTAATGATTTGATATTGGAATCATGCTATGTTTTTGATGGTGGATCCAAACACGGAAATGCATGATGACATTACACGGTTGGATTAAAATGCCAAAGTTGAAATGCAGTGCTATTTCAAGTCAATATTAGATGTAAGTCTGCTCCTTTAAAGGTCGATGCAGGGACAGTGATTTTCCATTTTACTGGTAAATCAAACGGAAAATCCGTTTGGTTCTTTACTTTTTATGTGAAAATTCATTGAATTCCCCTTTACAAAAAAGAATCATGTTTTTTGCTGTGTTCATTTTCTATGACAAAACGGAATTTCCATTTTTAGATCAAGTTGAAATGGAATTACAGGTTTTCAGAAACAGAAAAGACCATTTTTTGAAACGGAAAATCACTGTCTCTATTGATGTGATCACACTGGCACAGATGAACGGACATACACAAAATCAAACACAAACATACACTCACATGTACACACACAGTCTCACACACACACACACACACACACGCACACGCACACGCACACGCACACGCACACACACATACGCACATACGCACACACGCACACACGCACACACACACACACACACGCACACGCACACGCACACGCACACGCACACACACATACGCACATACGCACACACGCACACACGCACACACGCACACAAACAGACACACACACACGCACACTCAAAGGGGGAATAAAATATTGGATATAGAACCCTCCACAAACTGAGATCATCCTAATTTTTTAAAGAACTTATTTCTGGCCCTCATCAACATCACCAACATCCAGATGGACAGATACTATGTGGTAACATGAGTCAAAAGGACAACGGAAAGGTCATTCACAGGACCGCTAACTAGATCTCGAAAGTTACAAAACATGTGCCATTTCACTTATGATAAATATGTAGGTGAATGTCATTTTAATAAAGGGGGAGTGTTGTGACAAATGGACTTCCAAAGTGGCATGCCGATTCCAGCATGGTGTCATCAAAGGTCGCGGCGGAGGTTAACTCTTCTGGGTCAAGCAATTAACACAGCTGGATAGGACCTGTCCAAACTCAGGATGGCTTCCTGACATAATTATTGACAAGAATGTACAAGTCGTTAGGTTTCACAAGTTCACTTGCGAGCTAAAATATTGCAAAAGTAGTCGATTTCGCTTGACTGATTTTTTTCTCTGGTTCGTTTGTTCTGCTTAAGCCCACCGCAAAATACATGATCGGCTGCGACTCGATTTCGGGAATAAGTTGCAAAAGCATTAAACATGGGTATTTTAACAAACAAAAAATCTACCTGATTCAAGTTCTGAATGATAAAATGAATATTATAAACTAGAAAAGTTCGACTGCGCGCAGTCAATGGGTACGCCTCCGCCCACTATACATGTAGCACATAAAACTGGCTCATAGCATGATCGCTATCGACTTTCAAGGAACCAAGTAACTGTAAAGATGAAGGAAACAGTTTACTTACAAATGACCTTCAATAGATCAAATACTAAATATAACCTTTTAGAACAAAGTCATCTTACCTCAACCTTTGACCTATTCATCTGCATGAAATTGTCTTTTTTTTAGATGTACTCATCACCTTGACCTTTGACCACTGTGACTCTACCAAAATATTTTTCTTTAGTTTCTTACCTAACTACTAAATAATATCAACAGTGAGCACTCCTAACTTACTCTATAGGCTGAAAATGGCATTTTGAGACAAAGTTTATTGACCTTTGACCCTTGACCTAGACCTGGGACCCCTATGACTCTACCAAAATATTTCCCTTTTATTTTTACACCGAACTGCCAAATTACAGCAATTGATAAGTGAACACTCCTTTAGATCTGAAGTTAACATGTAGGCAGAAATGACTTTTGGGGACAAGTTTATTGACCTTTGACCCTTAACCTTGACCTTTGACCCCTGTGACTATACCAAAATATTTGTCTTTTGTATCTTAACCTAACCGCCAAATTATATCAACAGTGAGCACTCCTAACTGGAGTTATAGGCAGAAAATGGCATTTTGGGACAAAGTTCATTGACCTTTGACCCTTGACCTTTGACCCCTGTGACTCTACCAAAATATTTGTCTTTTGTTTCTTAACCTAACCACCAAATAATATCAACAGTGAGCACTCCTAACTGGAGTTATAGGCAGAAAATGACATTTTGGGGCAAAGTTCATTGACCTTTGACCTTTGACCATTGACGGATTTGTCCCAAAATCTAATCAATTCATCCTTGCCTAGTGGTCCATCCTTGGCCCAAGTATCATTAAAATCCCTCCTGCAGTACATAAGTAATCTTGTTCACAAGAAAGTGCGGACGCACGGACGTACGGACGCACGGATGCACGGACGGACAACCTGAAAACATAATGCCTCCGGCTCCCTTACGGGGCGGAGGCATAACAAGATTTTGGTGCACTGTCGGCCTTATACTCGGGGTAAGGGCCAAATCACTATCAAATTGTAGACAATCGTAGGACTACTCTGACACGACTACAACTCGGAGCAGCTTTGGCCTTTTCTTCGACGAGAGAGCTTGACGACGATTGTATTTTGTATTTTATTATTTATCAAAACCTTACGGGGTGGAGGCATAACAACCAAACCGGAAAGGTAGGCCTATAGGAATGTCCAACTTATGGTAAGTTTTGTGGTAACAGGACAGCATAATTGTGCACAACCACTATTTCCTTTAGTCTGAACTTTTAGGAATACGCTAATTGACTTTCAATAAAAGTCCTCTTTATGTACACTCAGGTATCTATACAATCCTACTTAACAGAGATTAAGTGCTTTACCAAAGCATATTTTACAGAATTTGATATAAGTGCCAGGTGTCTTGATTTCTGTTCACTTTTGTCTGAACATAGATTATCACTTAACAAATATGATGTACATTGATTTTTTACCTTTGAACATACGGAAAAATCCAACTAGCTTTTAATTACATGATATTCATCCTTGCTTTAAGTGTGGTTAAAAGCAAACCCCCCCCCCCCCAAACGAAAAAATGAGTCAACAAAGATTTTGTGTACAAGACTAGTAACTTAGTGCTGTATCATTTCTGTTCTTTCCAAAACAAACAATATTTGAAAGGTATTGCTAATGATCATAGTACAATTTTATTTTTGCTTCATAATCATTGTTTACTAGTCAAATACATGTTTTTGCATTGCAAAGGAATTAGGCTACTTGAACTTTGTCTATGTGCCAACACCTTGCAAATACATGTACTTAGTCATAATAAAAACTGTTTATTGCGACATGTTGTGATTTTTTTTTAAATTAGCAGGGATGAGATAATTGTGTACAATTTATATGGCAAACAAATGGGGGGCTCCCCGACCTTTGTATTTTTCACCAGTTTATCAGAATGGAAGCATATCAAGGCAATTGATTTTTAAGCCCTTTATAGATGATATACATGTAAGTCTTTGCCCCCCCCCCCAAAAAAAAACAACCCACACACACACATTAAAAGAAAACTTCATTTTTCAATCATTGCTTACTGGTCAAATATTTGCTTTAGTACATGTACATGTACATGTACAATGGAATTACTTGAACTTTGTCAATGTACCAACACCTCCTTGCAAATACTTAATCATACTGAAAACTGTTCACCGCGACATGTTGTGAGTTTTTTTTTTAATTATCTGGCAGGAGATATCACTGTGTACATTTCATCTGGCCAAAAATTGGGGGGCTATCCCAAATTTTCTATTTTTAGAGACAGTGATTTTCCATTTCAAAAAATGGTCTTTTCTGTTTCTGAAAACCTATAATTCCATTTCAACTTGATCTAAAAATGGAAATTCTGTTTAGTCATAGAAAATATACACAGCAAAAACATGAATTCCATTTTGCAAAGGTGAATTCCATCAATTTTCACATGAAAAGTAAACAACAGAAGTGGATTTTCCGTTTCAATTTACCGGAAAATGGAAAATCACTGTCCCTATATTTTTCACCAATTTATTCAAATGGAAGCATATCAAGGTATTTTATTTTTAAGCCATTTATAGATGATATACATGCAAGTCTTTGCCCCCCCCCCCCAAAAAAACCCCCACACATCAGGAGAAAACTTTATTTTTCATCATGTACCAAAACGATTCATTACCTTTAAAATCAACAAGGACAACGAAAAGCATAGCATCTTCGCCGGGTACTAATAACACACATACTTAATGAACTGTGATCTTTGCTCTTTTGCCTACACACCTGAAATCAAAATGTAACTAACATTACTTACGATATTTAACTGAATATGTATTTAGCTATTCTCACATATTTGATGAACTACAACTTTTAACCTTTGACACACATAATCCAAAATGAAACACTGGATGTATTTTCATACTACGTACCTTCATACCAAATTTCATTTGAAAATGTCTAACATTTGTAAAGTTATCAAAAGGAAACCAGATTTTCGGATATGCATAGTTAGCTAGTCTCATATATTCAATGAGCTACACATGACCTTTACATACTCCAAAATCAAACTTTGGTTGTATTTTGATAACATGTACCTTTCTACCAAGTTTTATTAAAATCCTTCAAACATTACATTACTAAAGTTATTGAAAAGAAACTAATTTAATGAATGTTAAATGAATAACCTTGTGACCTTTGACCTTTGGATGGGGAATCATGTAGCTCAGACTCAGACTTTTAAAAAATGGAAACATTGTTATACAATGCCTTTAAACAAAATGTTTTACCTTAGCGCCATGGGCTTTATGCTCAATTTTCAGTGTGTCGTATGAATGTTTCCTGAAGGGTGGTGGCAAACCAGGCCTTGTTTTGATATCTGGAAAATAGAAAGAATAAAAGTAACAATGCAAACCACTGTTGTATCAAAAAGGTTAAAAGACTGATCTGAACTGACATTGAATTTATACGTTTCATCTAAATGTCATTTGCTGCAGAAACATGTCACTTTATTCTAAGTATTTCCAAAGAGATCTTAGTATGAATACAGAGTTTAAGTAAATCCAATGCTTTCCACTATTTGACCAGTAAAGCAATAGCTGTGAAGCAAAAATATTTTACTGAGAACACGTTAGCATGTTGGCACTCTAATTTCAAGGAAAAACTATATTTTGTTTTCAGAGAAAGAGCTTCAAATATCACTTTTAGTTTAATTGAAAAACCATCCAGTTTTCATAGTAAGTTCTGTTAGGGACATATGAGACAGCTCTAATAAAAATTGAATTTTACTCAACTTGGCACTCTAATTTCAGGGAAAAATCTATATTTTGTTTTCAGAGAAAGAGCTTCAAATATTGTTTTTAGTTTAATTGAAAACCATGTTATAAATTTGTGATTACATGCTGCTGTACATGCTACTCTAGCCACTAATTAGATGCAGTTTATGTGCTGGTGAAATCTACATTGAAATATTTTCACTGCCGGCTAGGAGACTGTGGAATGTGCTGGAACCTTCTGGCTCACTTGAAATTGACCAGCAAACAATTTATGCCCAGCAGTGGACTGCTTACATGTAGCTGTGTGGTTAATCCTATTGTTCTTAGGAATGTCATTGACTGGGGCTGTAATATTAAACAAGTCTGATGGTGTAATTGTATTTTTGATGTATGACATAAATAGCACAGAATGTTCAGGATTATTCTACATGTAGCCTTTTGGTGTTTTCTAGAAATTTGAAGATTCTAGAATTAGGAGGGTTTGTATATACTGGGGGAAGATGAAGATAGTCAGAGTTTTCTGTCATCTTAGCTCAAGTCACATGTGTTATAGTAACCTACATTTGGAGTTTATTGTGACCTTGGCACGATACACAACCTGTGGAGTTATATAGGAGAGTTTTGTGTGTGGACCTGCCTGTTTATTACCTGAGATAGCCTGTGGATTAATTTTGGAATTACTACATCATCGTGGCTGCAATTGGGACTGTGTTGTGAAGTTATGCTCAACACCGATTTCAATTGGAATACCTGCTTCATTCTGCCATTGGGATTCATACTCATACCATTGGGGACTTCTACTAATTGGAATTATCTTGGATCATCTGTTCGGACCTGATTATTATCTGGAAGTGCTATTCAGCTGTACATCATTGGAACCAATATTGCGACCATAATTTGGGAATACTGGATCGGATTACTACTGGGACATCAACTGGAGCCGCGGATTCATTCGACTACAGTATCCTTTAGCATTGTAAGTTAATATTTACTTGTACGATCATTGTGAAAGATTGTGAAAGTTATTTTGTATTTTTTGAGAAAAAGGGGAAATACCCCATATAATAAATATTTGTTAAATCAAATATTGGTATACATTTGTTTTCATCTTTTCGTATGTGATTGATCGTAACAACCATCTGGTTTTCATGGTAAGTTATGTTAGGGACATATGAGACAGCTCTAATGCAAACTGAATATTACACAACTCGGCACTCTAATTTCAGGGAAAAACTATATTTTGTTTTCAGAGAGAGAGCTTCAAATGTTGTTTTGAGTTTAATTGAAAACCATCTGGTTTCATGGTAAGTTAACCAGTTAGGGACATAATGGAAATGACACGGCTTTAACCCATTCAATACTAGAACCACATATTGTGTTTTGCCTTTTTATCTTGGAATGTGGGTGTAGTTACCCCATCTAATGAAAATGCTAAAGTAGAGAAAAATATCAGCTATTCAATGAACTGGGTGCTACAATGTCATAATGAATATTCATTTTGTTATGAATATTTAAATGAAATTTAACAAGAATATTCATAACCTTGTCAAATTGGCAACGGCTGTTGTTATGATGAGGCTTTGGGTTGTTCCACTTTGTTAGTGGGTGATGTATTGAACTAATTGAGAAACATGTTTTACGGACGTGTTTTCCTTTTTTATGTCATTTAAAAGTGAAAGTTATTCAATCAAAAATTATATTTAGTCTTAAATTTCACAAGAAAAATAAGATCTTGAAAATTTCACCAATAAATAATTAATTGATAAGCCTACTGTTTGACACATCGTTCAATACCCATTACCCTTTTTATATAATAGACTATTCCTGTATGTTGCTGATTTGATGAGAAAGAAAATTTGTAGTGAATATTTTTCTTTGGACAGGCTCTAGTATTGAATGAGTCAATCATACAAACTGAATATTACTCAACTTGATGAAATTGTATTTCATGAATAGTCAAGTACATACACTATATCAATATAGAGGGAAACCTGTCTATATAATGGCCAACTAAATGACACAAAAATAATGTGGCCTATGTAGGCAGGTGGGGGTTATACACAGGTTTTAAAAATCTTTCTAACGAAATAATGAAGTAGCCACGGCATGTACATGTATAAGCATAGCAGTTACTACGTGTATAGACAGATGGCTGCTGAGACAGTTTTGAGTGTATTAAACTACAAGCTGTCGTAATTTGACTTTTGACACTGACTCTACGAACACGCATGAAAATGACAATGTATTTTTGTTTTTTTCAAGCAGAAATTGATATCACAGTAAAGATAAGATGTTTCTTGATGTAGTTTTTCCCCCTTGTCCTAATACTCACAAACACCCTCCCCACCCCCTTATTTGGTAAAATGTATTTATCCATGTATTTATCCAAGTATTCTCCATTTACCTTCTCTTATTCTGGCCATCAAATCATCGACCGTATCCAGAATGGATACGTCCTGGTACACGAGATGTTTTATGTTACGATGCTGGAACGAACGGATAAGACGAACTGTCACTGTGATACCGGGCATGTTGTCCGGTTTTTCCCCTTCCATCTTTTGACGAGAAGAAAACCGACTTGGGACTTTCCTCGCTTCCTACGAGCTTTTCCTGTCAGGAGATCCGAGAAAATCTCTGCCTGAACTGAAACGAAAAAGAAAATAGACACTAGAACTCGCTGGAATGCAACACTGGCAACTTATTTACATGATAAGTGACGAGGGGGAGTGAGAATTTTTGGTGAGATGCGATAACGGTCTATCTGATACAGAGTGGGATATAGTCCCGGGTGTAACAAGCCGACCCCAAGTCAAGCAAGTTTCTGCATATTGTATGGTAATACTGCCCTGCAGCTGCAGTTTAGCCACAGATCTCATCACCTTGGTGTATTGGGTTATTACCACTGGTTGATATACAACACTGTTGGGATAGAAAACATATTGAACATATCAAATCAAATCTTTCACTGCTTAGTTAAAACAGATTGTAAATGTTCTCATCACTGGCTTAACATCAGAAGGTCACATGCAAAAGCTGTACATAATATGCACACACACGCTGTCAGTGACTAGTGTACAAAACTGGAAAAGAATTAGGAAAATTGTACTGATAAATACTTAGTTTTTCCTTTATCCACACAGCATGCATCACAATTCAGCAGTTATGAAAGCAATTGTGATGTTAACCTGTTATCCAGACTTTGGTTGGTAGGGCCTGAAAATACCCTCCCTAAATAATGAGTTCCTGTTACCATGGACCCTACTCCATGCTGTTACAAATGACCTAAACTGAGTGTTGTATGATCAAGATATGTTAACTAGAAGTTGATTGCAATGCAAAAAACACTGATACACTGTATGATTGCCTGGGGGCCACTGTCATTACAAGGTGTACCTCATGCACATGTTTGGACTTTCAAAATGGACCTATTAAGCAAGTACTGTATACGCTTAATATTTCGCGGTGGTTTTATTTTCGCGAATTTCGCGACTTACTGAACGCGAAAATTTTCACTTCCTGACATTTCTGTACAAAGTGAATGCAAATACAATAAAATCGCGAAAATATACTCTCGCGAATTTGCCGTCTTGACGTAAAATCGCAAAAATATATGGACGCGAAATATATGGCGTGTACAGTAATTATCTGTCGATTTCAGAATACCCTAAACAAGTATTCAAGTCTGAAAAGATACCCTTTGACCTAAAAAGCCCAAGGGGGGGGGGGCACATTGTGCCCCCTACCAAATTTTTTTCGCCACGTCCACAATTTTGTCAAAATTTGATCAAACTTGGTGACTTTTCCTAAAATTTTATGGCGAACATTTTGGTGTATAGTTTAGGGTTACCCGTGAAATTGTGTTGCCATGGCAACCACATTTTGAAGGTCATGTGTGTCATTTTTTGGTGTTTTCTTCTATTTTTACTACTTTAGAAGAGTAACTGCCACTTGTTTTTGTATCTATTGACTTCAAATATAGACATGAAACATGTTTCATCTATTTCGAAACATATTCAACACATTTCTTTTGTTTTTCTTTATTTTTGAAGGGTAAAATGGTGCCAAAACAATAAAAACAATAAAAAATATTGAAAATTCATTTTTCTTGCATTTTTTCTTTGTTTTTAATTTTAAATTATCAGATTACAAGATTTGATGTATCAAAGTGCAATTCCATCAAAAAAGTTTACCAGAATGATAAAAAAATGCATTTATTCAGGTTATTTTAACTCTTTAGTGCAACCAACAGTGCATAGTAATTTGTACATATATACATATTACATTCCCACTATATGTATTGTAACACAAAATATAAGCCCCAAACAGTCAAAGTTTACTCAAAATACTTATTTTCTATCTTAAAATATGTGATCTTGTATATTTAGAGACAAATTAATCACTTGTGAGTGTATACAAGGGATATTAAAGACGAAAACTTCGAAATATTCAACAAAATCCATATTTTCTATGTATTTCATTATATTACGGCGAATAGCGCCCCCATGTGGTGACCTTGAGAAATTTTGATGGTTGTGTTTTGTAGAGTTTGAGTTGCTTTGCATGTGTGCCAACTTTGAGAGTGATTGGTCAAAAAATAAAAGATTTTAGAGAAGGGGGGCACAATGTGCCCCACATTGGGCCACGGAGAGCCAAAAATAGCTTGGGCTTTTTAGGGTTAAAGTAAATCTTCTGTTAAAAGTTTACAATTTTTCCTGATTTTGTCGATTTTGATACCCTTTTCACTGTACGCATGTACATGTACATCGCCAAACCGTGAAAAACAACTCTTTTGACGTGTTTTTTTTCACATGTGCATGGTGTACACATTGTAATGACAGTGGCCCCCCTCAACCACCCCCCCTCGAGGATGATTGGGAAAAGTAAAAACAAAATGTATTAAGAATCAAATGAGCTAAAACATACAGTATGCCAATGTATACAGTGCCTAGAGTGTATGCAGGCTGGAAGTATTTGTCTTTAATTATTCTACTTGAGGAAATATTAAAGCATAATTTACCAGTATTAAATTAACCTCCAGCCCTGATCGAAAGTGATCCTATCGAAAGTTACAGAACAAATTTACTATCACAGCATTTTCTGATAATTATTGTACAACAACGAGGAAATGTATGACTATGAAATTTTCACAGCAGAAACTTTAAATTGTACACTTCTGGGAGCATTTTGACCTACTGTTTTCCAATCTTGCAATTTTCATTTAATATATAAGTGAAATTCAATAAAGTCAGGTAGCCCTTTGGGTAACTGACCAAAGGTCTTGCTTAACTTTTTTCCAACTAGCCAGGCAGATGAGCAAGCTTAAATTTTGGATAGTCCGCCAGTATTTTGACTAGCCCTCCCCCCAAATTGAATATTTTTCATATTGTTTCATATGACACTAATGTAATATTTTGGGTAGCCATGGGGACCGACTAGTTACTTTAGATTTTGGCTAGCCCGCCGTGATATTTGCTAGCCATTGGTAGAAACAGTGATTGTCCGTTTCAAAAATGGTCTTTTCCGTTTCTGAAAACCTGTAATTCCGTTTCAACTTGATCTAAAAATGGAAATTCCATTTTGTCATAGAAAATGTACACAGCAAAAACATGAATTTTGTCTTTTGCAAAGATGAATCCATGGATTTTCACATGCAAAGTACTAAAGAACAAATAGATTTTCCATTGATTACAGGGTAAATGGAAAATCACTGTTCTACATTGGGATAGTGGCCGCTGTTGAATCAGTGAACACTGCTGACAGAAATATACATCACCAGTTATACAAATGGAGAAATACAAAATCATAATATCTACACTCAGCAATTAAGCCATTAATCCAACAATTTGCTGCATATTTGGCAGGCATGATAGTGTACATTATAATATTTGCCTAGCTCCTATTAAAGCAAATTAATGATCTAAAATCATTAGATATTTAGATAATCACAGTGTATTAAAGCATGGCTAACATTTAGCACAGTAAAAAAATGTGAGCTAATTAATCCTCACACTCAAGATGTCTTTGATAAGGTCTAACAAGGCAACGCCAAGGCGTGGTCTCCCTGCAGTGATCGCAGTCATGAGAGGACTGCATGTCAAAAACTATGTATATGATTTGAGTGCTGTCAGCAGTTTAGGGGGTGAATTGGTTCTGGACACTTTAATATGCAATATTGATGTATAGCGAGGCATAACTTTCTCAATTTGTTTTGTTATTAGTGCTACAGTTATTACCAGAAACATGCACATACAGTACAGCAAATTTGAGCGGTAACATTAGACAACTTTGACAGCTTTTCTATTGTACGATTGGCAATTGTGGTGATACATTATAAATGTGCCAAGAACTATAGCTCATTAATAAATACCAACAAATGCAGTTAAAAATAACAATGTAAAATACAAAATCTGGTTAGGTAGTAGAGGAGTAGTGAGTTCACTGATATTATTACAGTCACGTAAATAACTCTGTTGAACTAAAGTAGATGTTAGTTGTTAGAAAAGTTCAAATTATAAAGTTCATGTCATTAGAGAGAACAAAGTGGTGCTACAACATAGCATCAGTGCCCGAGTCATGGAAAGTTCATTGACCTTACCTTAATCAAATTAACTACATTCAAACTTTGACGTTGCACTTCAAGAGATGGACCTATGTATGAATTTAGGTGATTCCAGTAAAGCTATAAGAAATTATTAGGCTGTTACACATAGCACAGTGCATCATGGAAAGTCCATTGACCTTTTGACCTTAATCAAATTCAACTAATATTCGAACTTGACCTGCACCTTCAGAGATGGACTCTTGTATGAATTGGCAATCCTACCTTTGAAGCGTATAGAAAGTTATTGTGTGTACAACGTAGCACAGTGCCAGTACATCCGAAAGTCATTGACCTTTGACTTTGACCATATTCAAATTGATATATGTGTTGAACTTTACTGTGCCTGAAGAGTATGACCTTGGTATGAATTTGATGAATCACACTCGAAGCGATGAAAGTTTTGTGGTACAACATAGCACAGTGCCAGCTCATGGAAAGTTCGATTGACCTTTGACTTTGACCTTATAAATCACTCATAATTTGAACTTGACCTGTGCTTCAAGAGATGGACCTTCTGGTATGAATTTGATATCCCACTCAAAGCTATAGGAAAGTTATGTGTGTACAAAATAGCACCGTGCCAGTCAGGAAAGTTCAGTTGACCTTATGACCTTATTCAAATTTCGACTTCATATTCGACTTGACCTGTGCCTTCAAGAGCATGGACCCTGGTTGAATTTGGTGATCCCACCTTGAAGCTTTAGAAAGTTATTTGTGTGCTACAAACACAGATTGTATGCGACGGCCTACGCCTACGACGCCTTACGCACCTACATGTACATGTACGAGCCTATCGCTCGCCGGAAATAGTGATACCTATGTCTCGCTCCCTACGCAGGCGAACAAAAACTGAAGGCCTGAAAAATGTATTTCAAAATGTATGATTTACATGTAGAGTGCTTTTAAAAAAGTGAAATCTACAAGATTTCAAAATGGACCGCGATTAACTGCCCATTTCCGTCCCATAGACTTCCTATGTGTGATCTAGGCTATTTTTTACTCGCCCGAGTATTAATTGTTTTATCATGCATACTTGCCACTGGCAAGCGCATAAAACTATCCAAAACTTTGTATTCTAGGGTGTTATTTGTCCTATTGAACCATACTATGTGTAGCTAGATATCAAAGTTTGACAATAATTTTTTTTAAATTGAAGCTCCACATATTTAGCATATCACTTTAAGTTGACACATGGATGTAACCTTAAAACAATGATAAATAATATACTAACAAGTGTATATGAACTATGCCCGTGATAAGTTGTGAAAAACAATGATGAATTGAAGATAATTGCATATTGCTTGAGCTGGAAGCAGTGACTTGGCTGATAACCATTTATGACATATAGGCCTCCTTTAAATTGGAATCTGATACCTGTTCTGTGCCACAGAAAAAACTGAGACCTCCTTTGGTCTTTCAAAAGCCGGAAGGTTTCCAGTAAAATAACCATCTGTGACCATGTTGATTGATCTAAATCTGTGTGTGGCAAAGCAATTTTAACATTGCTTATTCAAACATGTTGTACATGTAAATTGATTAACTCAAGACTTAATTTTTACAAATATGGTACCAAATGAAGAGAGTTTATATATTATCTTGTGATGACATAGTGCAATAAACATGTAGTATTCAGTTTAGATTATAATTTATGTGGAAGTTTGAGTTGCCACTGTTTTAAATCACTCTGTGTATGAGCTGGTGCATCTGAACATGTAGACTTTGAATTTGAACGTTGACCTGTATTTTAAGGTGTCACTACCTAGACACTAAAATAAAAAAAAATACCAGTATATTCAAATCTTTTTAAGTTTATGATGCGAGAAACCATTTGCATACTGATATCAGGTGTGGACCTTTGACCTGTCACCTTTCCCAAAATTGGAACTTGACCTGCCCATTTCAGTGTCATTTACGCTACACACAATTTAACAAAAAATTGTCTATAATATCTTTATCTTATCTTTATTGTGTGGAAACCAATGCGGGATGGACAGACGGACAGGGTAATTACATGTACTTAATACCCCTGCAAGACAAAAATAAGGAGATTCTCCATCAAATTATACAGAGCAGAAAGCACAAATTATTCATACCCTTTTTTCAGATCATTCAGCAAGTGAAATTAAATTTAATTGTGAGCGACAAAGTTTATTGACTTGTGAACCACAACTATTAAACTTGACCTCACTGACTTCTACGAAAAAATATTTGCTTTTGCTACTCATAGACTCTTACCATATACATGTAAACTTATATAATGGGCACTCCTAGCCTGACCATTACAGGAAGAAAACATTATATTGAGAACAAAGTTCATTTGACCTTGACCTGACCTCGAACTTGATCTCTGATGACTACCAAATATTTTATTTTTCTTTATTTTTTCACCTATCGCCATATAATATTAACAGTGAGTAGTCCTAACTGAAGCTACACTGTTATAGACAGAAATGCCTTATGAGACAAACTTAATTGACCTTTGATGGATTTGGCCCCAAATCTTAGATAATCATTCCTTGCCTAGTGGAGGTGTTCAGATCTTGGGTCCAGTTTTGATTAATCCCTCCAGCGGTACTTCAGTGATCTTGTCACATTTTTTTTTTTGGGGGGGGGGGGGGGTGGGGTGGAGGTTGTGTTGTTTACTGGATAGTGTGGATTTTGACTTTGGATCTAATCTTGACACATGAAATAGGTCACTGGCCTTGCATGGCATCATATCAGGAATGCTATAAGTTTATTTATCACAAAACTAGGTTATTACACTATACTTGCTTATGATGCCACACTTAAATGTTAATGATACATTAACCTATGAGACAGGGCACATTTAATTACTCGTGTACAATGCAGATCTATTTACAATATTAAATACATTCATGGTCAGCTTCGATAAATCTGTGATTTTTTTTCAAACCATGTATGTTATATCTGGACTACAAAAGACTTAATAACTGTTACTGACAGTAAAAACTTTCTAAAATAGTCACATCTATGTTGCATGTTTTCCATTAGCAGTTCAGTATAGAACTATCTACACAAACTATATGATATGCCAAGTTATATAGTTACTTGGTCATGTTGATTAAAATCATTTGAGAACAACACAAAACTACAATGTGGCAAATTTCATGGTTGGCCAGAGTCCTTTTACTATGTTTGGCTGTTGACTATATTTTCATTTTACTTTCTTTGTCACACAATAGGTGAAGGCTAGCTGTTGTCTTCCCTATTTAATACTAATATTGGACCGTTATTTGACGCTTTGGACCAAGTTAACATGAGGTCTCTATATGCATCTACCATCCAAGTTTGGTTACACGATGATAATGGTATGCTAGGTTACCAACCTAGTTAAAGCGTGTATAAGGCTGTGATACATCATATCAGCAAACAAGTGAGCTGCCTCAGTTGATTAAACATTTCTCGAAAACTGAGAAAACACTCGATCTGCCGCCTGGCAGAACGTTGCAGTGGCAAAATGTTGTTAGCAACTGCTCTAAGCAAAACATACGCCTGGCAGAATGTCATAGCAAGTATTTATATTATCATAATTACTCCCGACGCATATAGCGATATTAGCGATATCACTTCATGGATAGCTGATATCTGATCGATTGTCTGGATGTATCTTCCAATGGTGGTACTGGTAAATCATACAGTAAAAGCACAATCAATTTTCCAACTCGTCAAATTTGTCAATACCTCATCACGAGCAAACATGGATTGACTCTGATATGAACATTTTGTAAGAGATGTCATGTGTCGTGATTTAAAGGAATTTCTTAGATTAACGAATGTTCTACCGCAGTAATAAATGAGAAATGAACTCGAAAACTCTACTCTCCAAAAGCGCGAATGTTTACCCCGTGAGAGCAGGATGCGACACCCGCACGCTGAAGTTGGAATGTGAACGCGGTGTGATGAGGATAGCCGATGGCCTTGTTCATGACCTAAATGAAGCGGTTGTTTTATGAAATGAAAAGACTTGAAAAAAATATTATTCAAGAGATTATTATAAAAGATTTTGACACAATCACAAGTACATCGTCTTTAAAGTTCAATGTGTATGACACTTGCTTAAAGCGGAAGTTTATTTCCGAGAACACAATTCAAAGGGTAAACAAATGAGCAGAGTTGCACATTGCATTCAGATTCAGAGAGCCTACATGTACTATGCGATAGTAAAACTGCCCACCCCCAAAGGATATGGCGCACAAACACAGGATATTCGTACATATTGTCTCTGTGGGGGCTGACGACGATGTGATATTGTTGAAAAGTGAGAAGCGGAATATTTAAGGAATATGTCTCTTTAATATCGGAGCTCTATTTTTAACTCTTGTGCGCGGGACTGAATCCCGTGCAGTGCGAGTTTCATTTCAAAGAGCGCTAGTATCGAGAAAGGAATAATCATGACTATCAACATAGCAATAAACTTTGACAACAACGTTTTTAGAAAAATGTCCTACACGCAAAGTTGAAGTGCCATTTTACAGTCCTTCTGTAACCCTATTTTAACTGGGCTTTTCAGGACCAGGTTTTTACTGGGGGGGGGGGGGGTCAATTTGACCCTCCTTCAGATCTTCGGGCGCTGATCGGCGATCGCTGCGAAAATTTTGCATGCGCATCACAACGGATGTACAACACCGACCGTATAGTAAATTTTCAAAAAATAATTTTTTTCTTTTTCAAGTTATATTAATTAGGCTAATAAGTGCCCATGAAATTATGTTTTCGCCTATAACCACTTACAATAGCTAGTAGAATACTAATTTTTGGTGAAATATTCATTCTGACATATTCTCACAATTATACAAAAAATTTTCCGAATTGGATTAATTTCTTATGATATTTATTTTTTGGAATTTCTTATAGCTATTCATTGTTTTTTTCGACCTTTTTTTTCTATTGTTTTTTTCGATGAAATTTGTTGGGACACTTTTGCAATCATAAACAGCATAAATAAATTCATTTAACCAGTAAAAGCTAGAAAATAATCATACATTTATGATTTTGCTGAAAGCCCACCAATTTCCATGCATTTTGGACACGACAATGCCGTTTTTAGCAATTTTGGGTTGACATTGCATGTCATTAAAACAGTTCGCGCAGCGTACTAACG
>JZLH01S0065075.1:25032-37741 GCA_001188425.1 Eucidaris tribuloides | reverse complement strand
CCAAAAAAAAAATGCATTTCTAGCTCTAGTTAACTAGGAGTAAACTGTAAATAGTTCACATGTATACCTAATGTTACTACAAGGTGTCCATAATATGATCATTTAGAAAAAGCGATGAGTCAGTTGGCAAAAGGTGAATGGATTACGTTGGTATGGACATGTGTTAAGAAGGATGAGGATCATGTTTTGACAAAGGGCGTTTGCGTTTAGGTGGATGGTCTGAGGGGAGGGGTGACCAAAGAAGAAAGTAAGTGGTGTAGGAGAGTAGAGATAGTTGGGCTAAAGGAAGAGGATGCACCCAATCGGGTGATTGGAAGGAGGGGATAATTGCTGTGAAAGTGAGGTGAATCCGGCCACTCCCATAAACAGAGACAAAACCAGATTTTAAAATTCTAGATAAGTAAGTAGTAGTAGTAGTAGCAATCATATGATCATTTATGTGATAAACGTAATTATGATATGACTAAACATATTTTTGAGCTGCCATCATGATACCCTGATAAATGTTGCACAACCCAACGTAAGAAAAGTGCAAATATCGTAATTATGATAATGAAGTAGAAAGTGAAGTGTTGGGAAAAATCAAAGATTTTATGACCTCTTGCATGTTGCAAAAGTTTGAATATCTATATTTTTCACCAAAAGAACTTTTTTACTACTTTTATGTTTCATAAGATGTTGCGAATTTATCATGGTATTGCGGTGACAGGTCACATTTCATGGCTTTTTTCATTTTACTTGTTTGAAAAACATCAATATCAATTTATATCCCTCTTTTTATCAAATTGAAAAGTGCTGTAATACAACTTACTGCTAATTTCACAGTAGATTCCTGAAAATCCTGCATTACAGTTGCAGACAAGTACATGTTGAAGGACTGGCAGGCTTCCATTGTTACTACATGGTGAACTGTCGCATGGATTGGTGTCTGGAAAACAATTGAATGGAATAGCAAATTAAATTTTTAGTTGGATTGTTCAGGAACTGCATGAGTGCAAAAAGCAATACCCAACCAGTATTGCAACTGTTTTTCTAACACTATAATGTGTTTATAAGGCTTGTGGCATGTCAGGACAAGTCCAATGGAGGACAACTTGTCCACAGGACAACTCCCCAGAGGACTATCCCCAGAAGATAACTCAGATGTTTAAACTGGAAATACAGTTATATTCCTCTGGAAAGAGTTGTCTTTGGGACTGTTGTCCTGCAGGGAGTTGTCCTCCAGAGAGAGTTGTCTTCAGGAGGAGTCGTCCTGGAGGAGTTGCCTCTTAGGGGAGTTGCCTTTGGGAGTATTGTCCTTTAGGCGGACTTTGCCTTTAGGGAGTATTGTCCTCTAGGGGAGTTGTCTTCAGGGGGAATCGTCCTCTGAAAGAGTTGTCTTTTAGTGGAGTTGTCCTCTGGGGGAGTTGTCTTCAGGGGGAGTCGTCCTCTGGAGGGATTGTCCTCTAGGGAAGGTGTCTTTTGGGAGTGTGATTCTCTCAGGGACTTGTCTTCAGGGAAGTCGTCCTCTGAAAGAGTTGCCTTTTAGGGGACTTGTCTTTGAGGAGAGTTGTCCTCCGAGGGAGTTGTCTTCAGGGGAGTCGTCCTATGGAGGTATTGTCCTCTCGGAAAGGTGTCTTTGGGGAGTGTTATTCTCTCAGGGGACTTGTCTTCAGGAGGAGTCGTCCTCTGAAAGAGTTGTCCTTTAGGGACTTGTTCTTGAGCGAGAGGACAATACTCCCTAAAGGCAAAGTCCCCTAAAGGACAATACTCCCCAAAGGCAACTCCCCTAGAGGACAACTCCTCCAGAGGACGACTCCTCCTGAAGACAACTCTCTCGGAGGACAACTCCCTGGCAGGACAACAGTCCCCAAAGACAACTCTTCCAGAGGAATATAACTGTATTTCCAGTATTAAACATCTGAGTTATCTTCTGGGGATAGTCCTATGGGGGAGTTGTCCTGTGGACAAGTTGTCCTCCATTGGACTTGTCCTGATATGCACAAGCCTTATAAAAACACATTATAGTGTTAGAAAAAACAGTTGCATACTGGTTGGGTATTGCTTTTTGCACTCATGCAGTTCCTGAACAATCCAACTAAAAATTTAATTTGCTATTCCATTCAATTGTTTTCCAGACACCAATCCATGCGACAGTTCACCATGTAGTAACAATGGAGCCTGCCAGTCCTTCAACATGTACTTTGTCTGCAACTGTAATGCAGGATTTTCAGGAATCTACTGTGAAATTAGCAGTAAGTTGTATTACAGCACTTTTCAATTTGATAAAAAGAGGGATATAAATTGATATTGATGTTTTTCAAACAAGTAAAATGAAAAAGCCATGAAATGTGACCTGTCACCGCAATACCATGATAAATTCGCACATCTTATGAAACATAAAAGTAGTAAAAAAGTTCTTTTGGTGAAAAATATAGATATTCAAACTTTTGCAACATGCAAAGGTCATAAAATCTTTGATTTTTCACAACACTTCACTTTCATACTTCATATCATAATTACGATATTTGGCACTTTTCTTACGTTGGGTTGTGCAACATTTATCAGGGTATCATGATGGCAGCTCAAAAATATGTTTAGTCATATCATAATTACGTTTATCACATAAATGATCATATGATTGCTACTACTACTACTACTACTTATCTAGAATTTTAAATCTGGTTTTGTCTCTGTTATGGGAGTGGCCGGATTCACCTCACTTTCACAGCAATTATCCCCTCCTTCCAATCACCCGATTGGGTGCATCCTCTTCCTTTAGCCCAACTATCCTACTCTCCTACACCACTTACTTCTTCTTTGGTCACCCCTCCCCTTCAGACCATCCACCTAAAACGCAAACGCCCTTGTCAAAACATGATCCTCATCCCTTCTTAACACATGTCCATACCAACGTAATCCATTCACCTTTGCCAACTGACTCATCGCTTTTTCTAAATGATCATATTATGGACACTTGTAGTAACCATTAGGTATACATGTGAACTATTACAGTTTACTCCTAGTTAACTAGGAGCTAGAAATGCAGTTTTAATGGAGTTATAGTAAAAGTTTGACTTCGATTTGACTTTTTGTTTCTAATGACAACAATTCTATTGGTCTGTTTTTAGACAATGCATTTAGGTCTCTGTGTACTTGCATGCACAGTGCCATAGTGCAATAGGTTTGTACACGTAGATGACCTTGCATTCCTTTGAGTGCCTGATACATGCCAGCACAACCATCTGGCATTACATTTAAATTGCTTTATTAGCCTGGTATACCTATGTGAGATTTGGAACAATGAGATTCCCTACCTTTAAACATCTCGATTGCGATATTGTTTACAGCGGATTCCACTCCACCCACCATCAACGGCTGCCCCAGTAACATCAACCAGGTGGCTACCTTCGGTGCGACGCAATCTTTCGTCACCTGGACTGCCCCCACCTCGCCGGACAGCACACTTATCTTCCAGTCTCACCAGCCCAACACCCTCTTCCCGATTGGCACGACCCCTGTGGTCTACGTTTACAGGGATGCGGCTGGAAACCTGGCCCGGTGTCTCTTCTTCGTCATAATTTCCTGTACGTATATTCGGTTATCCTTATGTCTTTGGGTGCTGGGCTAAAAATCCAGGGGGGTGTTTCATAAAGCTGTTCGTAAGTTACGAACGACTTTACGCACGACTGGTCATACCTTCTTGTGCTAGATGTAAATGCATGAGAAACTGATTAGCACCCAAGAAAGTATCACCAGTCATTCGTAAAGTTGTTCGTAATTACGAACAGCTTTATGAAACACCCCCCAGGTGTATTAACCAGAGACTGGATCATTTTGTACTTATGTATATAAATTGTTTAGGATGTATGACTTTCTCTAAAAATCCAAACAAGACATTTCAACTTATTTCTGAGGGTTAATGTGTGTTCAGAGATCATTCATTGGTACAAAATTCAGAGATGTTAATTATTCAAATTAAAAGGTATGGAACCTAAAGTGTTATACTCCCACCAAAAGAGTGTGAAGGGGCTTTAAATGTGAATCTTATCACTATTTCCAGTGAATCTAGTCACTACATTCAGTTCCTGATAATGTTGTTATTAGCAGTTATGATATCTGTGTGTAATACCTGCTTACCAATGTAAAAATTAAAGTAGATAATTACTGGTAACCTACTTTTGTATGTCTGCACTCATGTTAAGTAATACCTGTGTATTCATTTCAAATAATACAATTGTAATATCTTAAAATCATTTGGTGGCTTGAATTATAATAATTGAACTAAGAATCTACTGTATGTTTCAACAACAAGTGTTTTAAATACTGTGTGGATGTTTGTTTTTGATTGTTCAATATTGTATGTACCGCAGACCATTGAATGAAATTGGTATTAGAATAACAAGAAGATTTGTTGTTCACACAATGTTTTAATCTGCTATTATAAGTTCAATCAGTCACTTGCATAAAATTTAAATGAAAAGCCAGTTTAATTTTAATTTTAGAATGCAAACAATTTAGATATATTCACTATTCAAATTGTTGTAAACCCTGTCAAAGGTTCAATTTTTATGTAAGGGAGCCGGAGGCATTATGTTTTCGGGTTGTCCGTCCGTACGTCCGTGCGTCCACATTTTCTTGTGAACAAGATTACTGAAGTACCGCTGGAGGGATTTTGATGATACTTGGACCAAGGGTAGACCACTAGGCAAGGATGAATTGATTAGAATTTGGACAAATCCTATCAAGGGTCAAAGGTCAAGAGTCATATGAATCTTGTCCTAATTAAATGCCCATTTTCTGCCTATAACTCCAGTTAGGAGGCTCACTGTGATGTTAATTGTTGGTTTAGGGTTAAAAAACAACAGACACAATATTTTGGCTAGAGCTCACAGGGGTCAAAGTGTCAAGTTCAAGGGTCAAAGGTCAAAGTTGGGGAACCCCCTTTGTCCCAAAATCTCATTTGGCCTATAAACTTCAGTTAGTGAGCTGCTCACTGTTGACTGTAATTTTGGTGGTTAGTATTCAAAACAAACAGAGAAATATTTTTGTAGAGTCCACAGGGTGAAAGGTTCAAGGTCAAGAGTCGAAAGGTCAATGACCTTTTTTGTCCCCAAAATCTCTTCGTTTTCGGCTATAACTTCAGTTAGGAGTGCTCACTTTGATGTAATTTGTGGCTTAGATTCAAAACCAAAGACAAATATTTTGGTTAGAGCACAGGAGGTCAAAGGTCAGCGTCAAGGTCAAAAGGGTCAATGACCTTCTGTCCCCAAAATTCTCGTTCTTCGGCCTATAACTCAGAAAGGAGTGTCACTGTTAGATTGTAATTTTCACGTGGTTAGATTCAAAACCAACAGAGAAATAGTTTGGTAGAGTCGACGAGGGGTGAAAGGTCAAGGTCAAGGGTCAAAGGTCAATGACCTTGTGTCAAACCTATAACTTCGGTTAGGAGTGCTGACTGTTGATATAATTAGGTTGTTAGCTCCTACATAGTGGGCGCACAGGGCGGAGGCATACCCATCGACTGCGTGCAAGTCGAACTTTTCTAGTTCTTTATTTTTTCTTGTGAAATTTTAGGTTGATTAAATTTTCAAATCCATTGCCTTCCACTTTGACACCTGTGATGCAGGCACCAAGTTTCTTTGTAAACTTTAACTCATTTATAAGTTGAATTTATGCAGGGCTCCACACTAACATTTTTACCTACTTGCCCTGTGGGCAAGTGAAATTATCAATTTCAGATATTTAATTGCCCGAATGAAAAATTTACTTGCCCAAAAATAAACAATCGAAAACATAAAAAATGACTTCTCACTGATTTTAACCAATAGGGCCTTTTTATAGCATTGGACATTAAATGTTTTATTTCTGGGGTTTGCAAAAGGTATTATTTATGAATTTACAGAGTCATAAAATTAAATAAAATGAAAAAAATTATGATAAAGTTAGCATGCGTCACCTTGACACAAAATTTTAGACATAAAGTATTAGTTTTTAGTAAGATTTTTGACATGTTTTGCTCATTTCACGATCAAATTTTACTTGCCCAATCGAGCAAGTAAATTTTAACATTTTGAATTTTTACTTGCCCAACATGAAATTTTACTTGCCCCGGGCAAGCGGGCAAGTGCTAGTGTCGAGCCCTGATTTATGTTATAAAATGGATTTTCTTTAGACTTCTGAATTGGCCCTGCAGGTCCACACGCCTATTAGCTATGAATTGCACCATTAAATCACATGATCTGCATTCTCACCAAACTGACTAATTTCATTGTTTCATAGCTGACGTTGTGGACAATACTGCACCACAAATCATGAACTGTCCAAGCGACCAAACTCGTACCGTTTCGGTGGGAAGCACTTCCGTAAACGTCTTTTGGACCGCGCCCTCTGCTTCCGACAACAGCGGCCTAGTAACCCTGACGAGTAACTCAAACTCAGGGGACGCTTTCTTTGTTGGAACTACAGCAGTAGTGTATGTAGCTACTGATGGTGTTGGACTTACCGCTACTTGTTCGTTTAACGTCATTGTGACATCGCAAGGTAAGCAGAAAGCTACGGTATCATTATATTATGAGACATTATGTTACACGTAACATCAATTATTAACCCGTTGGGGACTAGTACGAGATATATCAGGCTAAGGTCTGTTTAAAATGGATGTTATAGTGGAAGCAAACCATCTCCAGCAGGTTCAATCATTTCATCTGGACTTGCGATTTAATTCTGAGAACGGATTCAAGTCTGAACCTGGACACATCATCAGCTTAATTTGATTTGCCATTTAAGGTCATGATTCACAGTGTTCATTGATCATAATGAATTTAAAAAAATATATATATACATGACATTATTTATTCAGTGGTAAAGTAGTGGAATTTTGTGTATGATTTGTTTCCATGATACTACCATTTTACTCACAAAATTTATGCGTCACTTGGATTAAAAGGTGATGAACAAATGTATTTAACTGTGTATTTAGAGTATGCATAACTGGGTCTTGCACAGGAAATGGAATACATGTGACCATAGAAACATTTGGACAAAATATGATGAAATTAATTATATTACTACTACTCCTACTTCTACTATTCTACTACTGCTACTACTGTAACTAATTCTACTACTACTACTACTAGTACTGCTACTTCTACTACAACAAACTACTACTGCTACTACCTCTACTAATAATGATACAACAACAACTACTACTACTACTACTACTACTACTACTACTACTACTACTACTACTACTACTACTACCACAACTACTACTACTACTACTACTACTACTACTACTACAGTAGTAGTTGAACTAATAACTATTGTGAAATGTCAGACCTCGAAATGGATTGGGGTGTTGAAAATATAATATTTAACCTTCTTCAAGGAAATTGCTATGAGGTTTTTAGGTTTAGGTAAGCAATACTTGTGTTGGATTAAATCATGGTATTGTGTGAAACATATCTATTTCCATCATCAATATTCATCCATGTTACACATTTCACACTCCCAGGTGACACAGCCTCCCCCATGATTACCAACTGTCCAAGCACAATGTTCTACACCCTGCCGGTTGGGTCAAGCACTATAACGGCCACTTGGAATCCACCATCAGCCTCTGACAACTCGGGACAGGTCACTCTGACCAGTAACTTCAGTCCGGGGTCAGCTTTCACCATTGGTACTACGTCTGTGGCTTACACAGCTACAGATAGCACCGGTTTCCTGGCCACGTGTACATTTGCAATTGTTGTCACGTCACAAGGTATGCATAGTTAGACGAAAAAAAAATACTTCTAATGCTGGTTAAAGACATTATATAACATTGTGGAAGACCCATTAAAAAAAATTGTCAAACTTTGCTATCTGACACATCTGACAGTGTTTGAATGGACAAATAAACACCCTCGAACACAAAAGTTCAGACTGTTATGCTGTCACTTGTAATATATGTACAGATAAAAATTGGCACATGAATTCTTCTCGGCCAATAGAAATTCTGCAATACAGCAGTCTATGGGGGAAAACTGGAATGGTCTCAATGATTTTTACTTTTTAAAGCACTTAATGATCATTTTGAAGTGTAATTTTTCCAGGGCTTCACTTTCAGACTGTATCAAAGACGCCAGTAGAATAGGAAATTGTTTAGCTCACATTTTTATGCCTCCGCCCCCGTAAGGGAGCCGGAGGTATTATGTTTTCGGGTTGTCCGTCCGTACGTCCGTGGGTCCGTACGTCCGTGCGTCCACACTGTCTTGTGAACAAGATTACTGAAGTACCGCTGAAGGGATTTTGATGATACTTGGACCAAGGGTAGACCACTAGGCAAGGATGAATTGATTAGATTATGGGACAAATCCGTCAAGGGTCAAAGGTCAAAGGTCAATGAACTTTGTCCTACAAAATGCCATTTTCTGCTACATAATGACAGTTGGGTGGGCTCACATGTTCGATATCAATTGTGGTGGTTGGTTTAATAAAGCAAAAGACCAATATTTTGGTAGAGTCATGGGGGTGCAAGGTCAAAATGACCTTTGTCCCAAAATCGCTTGTTTTCTGCCTATATAATTTCAGTTAGGACTGCTCACAGGTTGATGTAATTTGGTGGTTAGATTCAAAACCAAAGAAAATATTTTGGCGTGATCTAGCAGGAGTCAAGCGTTCAAGGGGTCAAAGGGTCCAAGGTCACTGAACTTTGTGTTCAAACCCTATAGCTTTCAGTTATGAGGAATCCAAGACTGTTGATTATAATCAGGTTGTTAGCTCCTACATAGTGGCGCACAGGGCGGCAGGCATACATCGAGCTGGCGTTGCAGTGAACTTTTCTAGTTTAAAATGGAAAATTTTTATTAATGAATGAAAGGTTTCGCAGAGAGAATTTTAAGATGCAGAATAATTTGCTTTCTCTCTGTAATCAAATAGTGATACATAAGCATCAAATTTCCCTGTATCTTGTACTGTTTTTAATGACTTCAGTAAATAAGATTTGTACAACCAACTGGACTTCGAATAACCTTGAAACCTACTGATATCCGGTCAGCTGGCACAACCACCAAGGCACCACGCTGGTAAACGGCAATGCCACGGTTTACTATGGTTACAAATACCCCGAGCATGGGAAAAAAATTCATTTTTTCTTTCGGGGGCTCCAAAATCAATTTTTGTGAAAATATTTCGGGGGCTATCTTTTTGAGGGAACTTTCGGGGGCTACTTTTGCATTTCCGGGGCTATCCCATTTTTTCGGGGCTACTTTGCACTTCTTGAAATAATTAATTGTTTTATGAAGACTTTATTTACGATGACCACTTCAGGCATATAAAAGTTATTTGAGCATACCTGTAACACAGCAGGGGAAAGAATTCGTATTTCCGTTTTAAGGGATCTTTTTTTCACCACGTAGTAGCAATTTTGGAAGGGGGGGGGGGCTACTTTGGGTTTTTAAAATTGTGGGGGAGGGGGGTACTTTCACCAATAATTACCTGAATTGAACACAATGATATATTTGCATTTTTAGTGATTGCCTTATTAAAAGCTTAGTTTTTTATTCAATTCAATCAACTTATTTCAAATTCCAGATAAAAAAAAAACAAATACAACATAAAAAAAATCTATAAAAACAAAATTAACAATAATTTCATCAGAAAAATTTGGGAATTGGAAGGAAGACTGCATAAAACATCAGAAAATTCTGTCAAAGCTCGTATTCCCTGTGGACTAAGTCTAAAACTCAGGAGGGGGCGGGGGAGAAAAACCAAAAAACGTACCAAGAAAAGGAAGACAAATTAACACAGTCCAAATAAGAAGGGAAACAAAACCAAGACATAAGAGAAGAAACAAAGTAAAGAAAACGAAAACAACAGAAAAGAAAGAAAAAAAGGAAATAAAGCAGGAGTGGACAGGAGGAAGAAGAAGAAGAAAGGAAAAGGAGGAAAAGAGGGGGAGTAAAGAAGAGGAGTAAGAAGGGAGAGAAAAATAAAAAAAGATGAAAAAAAAAACACCTTCAGAACGGAAAGACATCAGAAAATGAAGCTAAAATAGATGCTATAATAATTGATTCCTAGCAATGTAATTATAATACATATACGTTTAGTTGTAGCTTTGTAGCATCATTAAAAAAAATGTAAAAAGACAAAAAGACAGCATACACATTTTTCTGAGAAATGTTTTGACCTAGCAGTGGACTTGAACCCGGCCCCTGCCAAGCTATTGAATGCAGACAAAGGAATGTCTGGGCAGAGTGCCAGAGACCGGTAACACGATATCCAGTGTGAATGGATGAGGATTATCGCTATTGTTTAGTCTGATACCTGCCTGTGTGCGGCAGGGAACATGCCCACATGCATAAGTTAGCTATGGTAACTCTTGATTTCCCATGGAATAATAGTTCGGCAGTCAGACTAGTTCTTGTACTTTCATGTTCTGGGCTGGTTTTCAGGTGCCAGGCGTGTTTGTTTTATTGGCCCTTTTGTGAAAGTCGTCGGCAGCGATAGTCACTAGATCGGGCGGCCTAATTTCCGGGGCGGCTTTACTGGATATTGTCGCCCCCGAAACCATGATTTTTCAGAATTTCCAGGGCGCTTTTCTTCCTTTCGGGGGCGAAATCGCCCGCAGCCCCCGTGTATTTTTTTCCCTGTACCCGAGAATCATTCTTTACGTCTGAGCTCATTTATATTTAATAAGCCCCCAGTAGGAACGAATTGTATTAATGAATGAAAGGTTTGCAGAGAGAATTTAAGATGCAGAATAAATTTGTCGTTCATCTCTGTATTATCAAATTAATGATACATAAGATCAAATGCTTGATCTGTTATTTTAAAATAAAATAGATATTTTTATATGATGCCTTTAAGTGAAATTTGTGAACCTACAACTTTTGGAGATCATTTTGCTTATTCTACAGATTGGTGCCTTTCATAAGAACAAATGAAGGTTAACCTTTCTCTTGGCTGTGTTTGCATATTTACACAGATCAACAAATTCAGTGAAACAATAAGTAGGGATTACTAATCCCTCCTAATCCTCTTCACCAGTGCAATACCCTCCTCCCAGGTCCAGCGAGTGTTTTACAGCATTTATTCTTGAAAGAATAGTAACTGTGTCATTTGCTAAATACAATGCAAATTGAATAGGAATCATGAAATCCAAAGTTCACTTTAAAAAATATGGTGGATAAAGATATAACCTTTCACCACATTGTTGAAGTGACCTTTGAATATAAATCAGTTTACGAAGTGTGTGTAGAGTAAAATTAGATATAAGAGTAAAGTCAAATAAGAAATTAGAATATTGAAACAGAGGTTAAGGAGAGAAGCGATTACTTTGTGCAGATTCAGTTGATATTTCCAATGATTTTGTTGTTGTCTACAGGCAAACACGTACCACCATTGATAAGCAATTGTCCCAACTCTAAAATTTTACTAATCTTTGAATTAAACAATTATATTAACCCCTTGGAAATATGGGTTTGTGCAGAAACCCAATACATTTGACACCTAGATATGAGTTTTCTTCATTTATACTGGCAGGCTTTCAAGCGCTCCTACTTTTCCTACTTTTTCCTACTTTTTTTACTCTCCTAATACTTATCCTAATTTTTTCCCCAAAACTCCTACTTTCTCCTCTTTGTTGTTGTAAAAACCCTGTGAAAATAAAAAAATGTTATTGATCATATAAAATGCTGGAGTAGTAAGTAGTCATTTCAGGTATTCACAGAAAGTGTGACTCTTCAGCACAAGAAAGGGTTAAAAAAACAAAATTACAACCCCATGCATGTCCTACTTTTAGCTCTTTATATCCTACTTTTTCCTAAATTTAGCTCCTATTTTTTCTCCTACTTTTTCACCATGGTCCACTTGAAAGCCTGAACTGGTCAAAATGTGTACTTAATGGAAATAACCTGAGATTTAGTAACAAAGTTAGCAAATTTTTAGGCTCCTGTAGGAAGTCGATCATCTCTGAGCGTGCAATGTACTGGGAGTCTATACAAGCCTGTCGTCCCTACGGGGTTAAATAGAGGAGAAATACAGCAAAAAGGAGAGAGAAAAAAAATTGAGTAATGTGCAGATACATTTGACTCTAATTACAATGAATTTCTTGACAGGTGATAACACACCACCAGTGATCAGCAACTGTCCTAACTCCCAAACGGCTACACTACCCTCTGGAGTTTCGTCAGTGGTGGTCACGTGGGTGCCACCGACGGCATCGGACAACTTTGGGGATGTCACCCTCACCAGCAACTTCAACCCGGGAGATGCCTTCGGTCAAGGAACAACAACTGTGAGATACACCGCCAGAGATCTGGTAGGACTGGAAGTTGTTTGTACTTTCACAGTGACTGTTATCCAGCAAGGAGGTAGGTGTTTTTTTTTTCATGGTACCATCATATAAAATCTGAATTTATCTTGTTTTGTTATTTTTTATGGGGGTCAATTTTTTTGGATGAAGAATTCTGCAAAAGTGAATAAAAAAATCATCTTACAGTTGTCTTCTCATTGTACCCAGTGTAAAAAAACATGTGTTTTTATCTTATATCGTGTTCGTAATGCTCCGTACAAACATGGTATTCCCAATGTGAATGTGGACAAAACTTATTCCTGACTAGAGTCATACTTTTGAAAATTTGTTGAAGCATTGATTGGAAAAAAAAATCACTCTGTAGCAAAAAAATTGTAGTTATATTTCTATTTGATTATAGTGATAATCAATGATTATATTTTACAGATT
>JZLH01S0065075.1:0-12910 GCA_001188425.1 Eucidaris tribuloides | reverse complement strand
CTAGAGACTAATTGTGAGTCAAAGCAGTTGATCTGAAGGATTAACACTTCATCCTTATCAATATAGGATAGGTTAATTAAAGGTCTAGGAAGCCCAGACTAGATAATGTAATTGTATTCCCATAGACTACATGTGTTATCAATACAATAGGTAAGCGGCGAGCAGGCCAAAAAGCCGGCCTTATTGTAAGGAGTTTAACCCCCCCCCCCCCGACTGGATATGGCCTAGATCTATACTTACTTTAAAGCTAACTTTTTCTGAATTTTTCAAAATTAAGCATATTATTTGCCGTAAGTGTAAGCATCACATGCGAAACCAGCTTTGAATAGCCACGCCCCCTTTTTTGTACCCAAAACCACAAAATTTTACACTATGAAAATTTGCATGTAATTTATCGTTTTAGTTATTATTGTACCATTTTGGGGTATGAAACCCTATTTATGCAAAGAAACGAAATGTCCTGGTACCAAGCCATAAAAATATTATCTATCTTGTTGCCAAGCAACATATTTTCCCTGTTACCATTTCAGCTCATGCACAAATGGGTGAATTTCCATTTTTGAATTGCAGATTTTCTGTTTTGCAACTAATAATACTAATAACAACAATAAAAAAGCAATAACTAATACCTTTCATTACTACAATATCATTGATTTGCATATTAGTGTATGTCACGAGTTGGAAAATAACATAGAACTGACAAAGTTACAAAGAAATTTGTATATACTACACTTAATTACCTTCACACCTTAAAAAAATGATAATTTTTATGCGCACATACTTACAAGGAGTCAAGGACCGAGCTGATATTAGTCATTTAATTATTGTGGGTTGAGAAAAAGACTCATTATTATCTGAAAATGACAAAATATGCATTATCTTTATAACCTTTACAAATTCATAGCAAAGACCTGAGTATCTTAAGTTTACATGTAGACCACATGGTTGCCATAGCCAACAACAAACTTTGTCTAGCCAACAAACACTTTACGGTATTTTGTGGTTAATACATGTTACCACTGGAGATAACTGGATTTAATTAGATTTTTTTTCTGGCGGAAGGTTGGAAAGTTCTTATCCTACTAGATGTTGTGCTGAAATCTGATGAATGCATTCTTGAATTGGAGACCCCATTCATAGGACTTTATAGAGTTTATGAGCCATTTTGAGGGCAAAAACAAATATATTAATTACTTTTGCGTAAGACACAGATCTTGGGGGATTACAACTGCCTATAATCTAAAGGTGCAAACAGTTCTAATATAGGTCAAGAGGGATACTGATTACCAATTGAACAACAATCTTTGTACCTCCATTTAAAATTGGCAATTTTTCCCTTAAAATTTCAATTCTCATCATTTTTGGCTTAAAAAACAAGGAAAGGATTGATCATGCTAAGTTCAGTATGTGTTCCAAAATTTTGAAATTTCTGCTTGGAACATTCCTAGAAATATGATATTGTTCTTAAAGTTTTCTTTTGGCCATTTGGTTATTTTGGACTTTGGAAAAACATTAAAATTTTAGTCATGGGGCATTAAAAAAAAAAATTTTCATGTTGAGGATCAGCTATTAGAAATGTCTCAGACGTGGCCCTAGGCTAACTTTTTTTTTTGAGGGGGGGGGGGGGGGGGGGGGGGGGGGGGGGGGGGGGGGGGGGGGGGGGGGGGGGGGGGGGGGGGGGGGGGGGGGGGGGGGGGGTAAGCCAAAAATCAAACCAACGGCCAACGAAAAACTTGAGAACTATGATCATGTTTGCTGATAGATACATTTTCTCCAAACAGAAATTGTCAACATTTTTGGAACCAATTACTGACTTAACAGGCCAAATTCTTTTCTTTTTTTATACCAGAAATGATAAAATTTGAACATTTTTAAGGGAAATTGCCATTCTTAAATGAGTACAAAAGATTGATTTTCAATTGCGTAATCCAGTATCCTCTTTACCTATTATTATGACTGTTTCACCTTAAAATTTATACAGTTTTTAACCCCAAATCTGCTTTTACAAAAGTAATTAAATTAATTTGTTTTTGCTCAAAATGGCCCCTCAAACATCTATCAAAGGTCATGAATAGGGCCAATTAGAATGCTTTCATCCGGATTCAGCCAACAAAATTGATACAATAGGATAAGACTTTCAAACCTTCCCAGAAAAAAAATCTGAATTAAATCCAGCTTATCTCCAATGTCATGTTAACACAAAATACCATAAAAGTGTTGTTGTAGACAAAGTTTTGCTTGCGATGCAACCATGGCGTCTACATGTATAAATTCAGAATACTTCAGGTTGCTTATGAATTTTGTTAGTTTAAAGATTAATGCATATATTTTGTGCATTTTCGCTATAATGATGAGGCTTTTCCTCAACCCACAAACTATAGCAGATCGGTCCTGATCTCCAACCCCATAAAATTACATTTTTTTAAGGTGCGAAGGTAATTTTAGTGTAAGTATAAACAAATTTCTTCGTAACATGTTGCCAGTTGCTATGGTTATTTTCAACTCTGAAATCACTTAAGTATCAAATCAATGATTATTGTAGTAATGAAAGCGTATTCTAGCATTGTTTTTTTTTTATTATTATAGTTTATTAGTTATAAACAGGAAAATCTCATTCAAAAATGGAAATTCACAGTTTGTGATTGAGCTGAATGGTTTGCTAGGGAAAATGATGTTTTTTTCTTGACTTGGCAACAAGATTAGATAAATATTTTTAGCTTGGTATCCAGGACATTTTTCATCTTTACATAATTAGTGCGTTTATACCCAAAAGTACAATAAAACAAAACGATAAATAACATGCCCAAATTCTCAATAAGTGATAAATTTTGTGGTTTGCGGCTACAAAAGGGGCGTAGGTCTATTCAAAAGCTGGTTTCATGGGCTGATGCTACACGTTACAGGCAACATAATATGCTGATTAATTTTGAAAAGAATCTGAGAAAAACTTACTTTAAAAATTAGTAATAATTATCTAGCATATTCCAGTCGGGGGGGGGGGGTCGGGGGGATTTAAACTCTTAAATAAACCGCTTTTTTGGCTCTTCGCGCTACCTATTAACGTATTATAACACATGTAGTCTAATGGAATACAATTACATATCTAGTCTGCCTTCTAGACCTTTATAATTAACCTATCCTATATTGATTAAGGGAAGTGCTTATTCCTCAGTCAACTGCTATTGACTCACATTAGTCTCTAGGAATAAACCTGCCAACTGACGGTCAATTGGTGTGGGTGCTTTGCGCAAGCATGCTAGTAATAGGGAGAAAAAAGTGGCGGGTCTTGGAATCGAGACTAGTACATAACACAAGTACTGCAAAACTGCTCTAAGTAAATACGAAGTTATCAAATTGTGAGACCCTTCTAACTTTTGATCAAAAAATAGGAATTAAACTTCTAATTTTCAACAAATGTTGCTTACACATTTGGGCAAATTCTGGAAAAGATATTGGCATCATGTTTTTCATTAAATCTTGATTTATGAGGAAATTCGCATTTCTAATTTTCAATTTTTGTGGAAAAAAATGTCAAACACAAGGTTTTTGAGACCAAACTCACAATGAAGTCACGCCTAAAAGGTGTTAAGTGTGGTATCAAATTGTAGGAAATTTAATTTGCTTTAAATGAACACCACATTTATAGGGATTGGACTTTCAAACAAATTTTTCTTAAAAACTTTGACATTTATCAAAATGCGCCATTTTGGACGCCATCTTGGATTTAGCTGTTTCGCAACAATTTTTTGAGGTAGACCTCTTGAATATGTTTGTTATGCTATAAGCTTGAAAATTAAATCATAGTCTACTTTAGTTTGTACAGGGGGTTAAACGAACTCAAAATAAGCCACTTTTTGGGGTTCGGCCCCTCCGGTTAATCCTTCGATGTACGGTAACATGATTACCCTTTATTCTTTGCGCTACACACTATATACACCTTTTCAACGTACGAGCCATACACCTGTTACACTGTTTAATTGTGTCGTACAATCATATCTGGGTGTCAAAAGTTTTCCCTTGCAAACTTTACCAGGTAATATATACAAATATACAATGACATTCGAGGATCTAGCCAAAACTATTCGATCGAAGGACATCAAATTGAGCCTCGGGAGAACAGTACTATTGATGTTCCCTGATGCGAATAGTTTTGACTTGTTCAGAATGTGTCATTGCATATTTGTTTATATCCCTCCAAAACAATAGCTGCTCAGGCTACACAATGGAATTTCGTAACATAAAAGTATTACGATTCCGACCGGTTGTTCTGCTTGTTCAAGATGGGTCACACACATCGCGTACGTTGCGTAGCGTATCAGGTACTGTGTTAACGCCTCGGCGTAACAGTTACTCTGTGATTGTTCAATGTGACTTAAGGTCTTAAACTTGTTACCTAACAGTTAGGCAGGCGTAATGTTAGAGTTGAACTCTCGTTTTGAATGAAGGGAAAATATATTTTTTTGGCTATTTGCTTGTTATTTTCTCCTATTTTGCTCTTAAATGATGTATTTTTTAGCTATTTTTCGTTAAAAAATAGCTAAGAAATTACATGGTTTTTTAATATTTTTTTTAAAATAGCCAAAAAATGACTATTTTAAAACTAATTCTTTAGACTTTCTGAAAATACTGAATATTTTTAAACTATTTTTTTTACCTAATCGAAACAGAGGCTCACTATTTTATCCTATTGACAATTGGCAAAAAACCCAATAGTATTTCATCCCTATTTTTCTAACTTATTAATCACTTTTTACAATTTTTAACTTTTTTTCTATACTCTGAAGATAAGACTTTTATTTTTGCACTCTTTTTTGAACATTGATCAAAAAAATATATATTTTTGTTTATTTTTAAACTCTTTAACTTTCTAGATAATACATCGTATGTTAATTTTTCTATGATGAGAACATTTTTATTTTTCTATACCTATTTGCGGTGTATAAACCGCACACCGTGTACTTAACCGCCACCCCCGACTTTTCGACCTCACGCCAAAAAAAAAAAAAAAAGTAAACAGCGGATTGTCTTTTGAAATGGTCGGCGGTCGCAAATATCACTTATAAGTAGCCTTAATATTTGGTTCCATATGACTGTTGAAAGCAGGGTGGGGTCAGCGTTCGTTTCATTACCCGTGTTTAGACATGAATGCCGCATGTATTTAGAAAAAAATTCCGTTTTTGGTCCAAAACGATGGGTTCGGGGTGTTCGTTTCCTTACCGTGACATGGATATGCGAGCGTAATATTTAGTTCCGTATTTTTGGCTCAAAACGATGGTCGGGGGTGTTTCTTACCGTTGACATGAATGCCGGCGAATATTTATTCCGTATTTGTCAACACGAATGGTCGCGGGCTTCGTTTCTTGCCCGTTAGACATGAATGCGCGAATGATTGGTCTGTATTTTGTCAAAACGTTGGTCGGGGTTCGTTTCTTATCCGTTAGAAATGGATGCCGCGAATATTTAGTTCGCTATTTTGGTCAAAACGATGGTCTCGGGGTTCGTTTGTACTCGTTAGAATGAATGCCGCGAAGATTTAGTTACGTATTTTGCTTTCAAACGATGGATCGTAGGGTTCGTTTCTTGCCCGTTAGAACATGAATGCCGGAATATTTACTCCGGTATTTGTTGGTCAAACGTGGTCGGTGTTGTTTCTTACCCGTTAGAATGAATTGCGCCGAACCCCACGACCATCGTTTTGGACCAAAATACGGAACTAAATATTCGCCCGGCATTCATTTCTAACTGGGTAATAAACGACCCCGACCATTCGTTCTTGACCAAAATACGGAACTAAATATTCGCGGCATTATTTCTAAAGATAAGGAAACGAACCCGACCATCGTCTTTGACAAAATTACGCGAAGTAAATATATCGCGGGATTCATGTCTGATTAGCATGGTGTATAAAAACGAACCCCAACATCGATATTGACCAAAATACGAAAACTAAATATTCTCGGCATCCATTTCTAAGGGAAGAAACGACCCCGACCACTCTTTTTGCAAAATACGGAACTAAATATTTGCGGACGATTCTGTCTGACGCGTAAGAAAGAACCCCGACATCGTTTGACCAAATACGGAACTAAATTTATTCGGGCTCATTTCTACGGGTAAGAAACGAACCCCCGACCAATCGTTGACCAAAATACGGAACTAAATCATTCGCGGTCATTCATGTCTAAACGGTCGTAAGAAAACGAAACACCCGACCATCGATTTGAACCAAATCGTAACTAAATATTCGCGGCATTCATTTCTAACGAGTAAGAAACGAACCGCCGACCATCGTTTTGACCAAAATATGGAACTAATATTCGCGGACATTCATTTTTAACGATAAAGAAACGAACCCGACATCGTTTTGACCAAAATCGGAATTAAATTATCTCGCGTGATTCAGTTCTGACTGGTAAAAACGAACCCCAACCATCGTTATTGCACCAAATACGAAACTAAATACCTGCGGCATTCATTTGTCTAACGGATAAGAGAAAAACGAACCCCAACCATCGTTCTGAACCAAAATACGGAAACTAAATATTCGCGGGCTTCATGTTGACGGGCAACAAACAACCCCGACCATCGTTTTGACCAAATACGTAACTAATATTCGCGCATTCATTTCTAACGGGTAAAGGAACGAACCCGAACCATCGTTTCTTGAACCAAATCATGGAACTATCAATATTCCGGCATTCAATGCTAAAGCGGTAAGCAAACGAACCCCCGACCTTCGTTTTGACCAAATACGTAACTAAATATTCGCGGCATTCATTCTGAGGCTAACAAAACGAACCCCGACATCGTTATTGACCAAATATGGAACTAAAATATTCGCGGCATTATCATTTAACGCGATAAGAAACGAACCCGACCATCGTTTTTGACCAAAATACGGACTAAATATTCGCGGATTCATGTTGACGGGGTAAAAAACGAACCCCCGACCTATCGGTTTTGACCAAATTACCGAAACTAAATACATGGGCATTCATGTCTACTATGGATAAGACGGAACCCGCCCATCGTTTTGACCAAAAATACGGAACTAAATATTCGCGCATTCTTCTAATCCGGTGTAAGAAACGAACCCCGACCATCGTTTTGACCAAAATACGGAACTAAATATTCGCGGCATTCTTTTCTAAACGCGATAAGAAACGACCGACCATCGTTCTTGACCAAATACGAACTAAATATTCGCCATTCATGTGAGCGGTCTAAAAACGAACCCGCGACCATCGTCTTTGACCAAAATACGAAACTAAATACATGGCGCCATTCATGTCTAACGGATAAGAAACGAACCCCGACCATCGTTTTGACCAAAATACGGGAACTAAATATTCGCGGATTCATTTCTAACGGGTAAGAAACGACGCACCATCGTTTTGACCAAAAATACGGAACTAAATATTCGCGGCATCATTTCTAACGGATAAGAAACGAACCCGACCATCGTTTTGACCAAAATACGGAACTAAATATTCGCGGCATTCATGTCTGATGGGTAAAAACGAACCCCCAACCATCGTTTTGACCAAAATACGAAACTAAATATTCTCGGCATCCATTTCTAACGGATAAAGAAACGAACCCCCGACCATCGTTTTGACCAAAATTACGGAACTAAATATTCGCGGCATTCATGTCTAACGGGTAAGAAACGAATCCCCGACCATCGTTTTGACCAAAATACGGAACTAAATTCGCGGCATTCATGTCTGACGGCCAGAGAACCGAACCCCGACCATCGTTTTGACCAAAATACGGAACTAAATATTCGCGGCATTCATGCTCTAAACGGCAAGAAACGAATACGGGCGCATCCCGGCATTAAAGCTTAATTTTGTAAGCGACTGTGAACAAACAAACTATTTCTTTTTATTACTTTTAATGGCAAGAATGATTTAAGGAAGCTCTATTTGCCATGTTTAAACTACGATTAATTACAGCAAATTATGTTGGGAATTTACAACGGACATTTGCCTTGTACCGTGTATTAACCGCACCCCCTTTTTCCGACTTTCCCGACGCGAAAAATAGTGCCGGTTTACACCGGCAAATACAGGTATGGCACAATTCTTGCTGTCAAACTGCGTGACTAAACAATCATGGAAGCCGATCCCAACTTTAAAATCCCCATATTAATCCTGATATTTGGAGCCCAAAAATAATAATAATAAAAAGATCCACAGAGCCTCGATGCCTGGAATATTACCTCTGTTGTTCTGCATGTTATACCATCAGTCACAATACATAATGATTTCCACCTGCACAACATGTCATCTGAATACAAAACCAAGTTATAGGAGGGACTGTACAAACACCATAGCTACCCTTCTTAGTTGATGTTGCACATTTGCAATGCAATTGTGGTAGCCTTTGTAATTTTAATCTCAATAAAACCATATTTAAAATATATTTAATAATAGATAATAATATACCGCATTTTGCTATATATTTTAAAAACTTTTTTAAATGTAACATAAATGGAAAATATTTATTTAGAGGTACTGCAAACCAATTGTGCCGCGAACGAGCCTAATCATCAGCTACGTAGTTTAAATTAATGGAGATAGCCAAAGTGAATGGATGTGCTGGTTTTGTCAGCTTGAAAGACAAAATTGTGGCAGTACTGTGGTAACTTCAGTTCAAAACTGGATTACCAAACAATTATATGGAACCATGGCATGCAAAATGCGTACGTATTATGAGTAGTTTGTTTGAATTTGTAACTTTTAAGCCCTAAATTAGGCACGTGTATCGCACCGGGCTGCAACGCGCCATTCGGCGTGCATGCAGTGTGGTGCCTGCTTGAAAAAAAAATAGTGTAAAAAATAGCCCCAAAATATTTTGAAAAATAGGCTCTGAAAATATATTTTTTGCTATTTTCTACTGGGAAAACTATCTAAAAATAGCCTAAAAAATATTCCAAAAACAGCCCCCCAAAGTAGCAAAACAACATTAATGGACTTTTGGAACATGAAATCTTGATAAAATTAAATTTATTTTTGGCTATTTTTACTATATACAATTCTGAAGATATGACAGAAAATAGCAAAAAAATTATATTTTCAAGATATTTGAATGTAACAGATATACAGCATTGGAATATAAAATATTTTATAACTATTTCACTGAAAAATAGCAGCATAAAACTATAAAATATATTTTATATCTCATTTACATTTTTCGTGTTCCAAAAATCCATTTAAAAAATATGGTTTTTGACTATTTTTGGGGGGCTGTTTTTGGAATATTTTTAGGCTGTTTTTTAGATATTTTTCCAATAGAAAATAGCATAAAAATATATTTTCGGAGCCTATTTTCAAAATATTTTTGAGCTATTTTTTACCTATTTTTTTCAAGCAGGGTGATGTCAAAATTTAGTAAAATACAGACTCACCGTACTTTATTTGCTTCTTGGTATAGTAAAATATCCTTAGACTTCATTAGTTTTTAAAACACAAGCTAAAATGTAACAAATTTCTGTCTGCTGCAGTATGATGTCACCTGCATGGCGGCCTCCATTGTTTTTTCAAACAAATGATCACGACAGTGCGCGCGAGCGACTGACTACGTCGATTGTGCATGCATGGTATGCTGCGCAACGCAGCGCGATCCCGGTAGAGGTATACGGGGGTGGGTCGAGAAAAAGGATAGTTCATTTTTCCCATGGGAAAAACTGAACTACCCGTGACGTCAGCACCAAACAACGAACTATTCACAATAATACACTTTGTTACACAATTCCATTTACCCCAGTACCTACCATTAGTTTACACAGGGTTCATAAACTGACCTACATACCTGGCCTTAATATACACATGCGTGTGTATCGATACTACATGTATTGTGTACTCATGCATACATATAATACACACTCTTAATCTTATGTGTATCGACACACCTACGTCGTACATTTACTACAGGCACGTTATAGCTTTACATTACGGCATTGTGTTTTGCACGTATACAAGCATGCCTTTATAATCACAAAATGAAGGTTCATATATCTTGTTTATAACACATATTGCAGACTACATACCCCCTTACTGCCTTCCACGCACCGAAATCAAATTAGTTCGGTGCCATCTTTCCGTGCACGATTGATCCCGCCCCTAGGTGGCGCTATACATTTCTCGACCACTGTAACAACATCTATCATTTATTTTCTTTGAACAGATCAATCAGATACTGTAGCTCCTACACTCACCGCTGGCTCCTGTCCCTCTGATATAACTGTCACTGCTGCCTCTGGAGCACAGACTGCAACTGCAACATGGACCGCTCCCACAGGAACTGATAATGTGGCAACAACCCTGACAACCGTTAGCACCAGCAACCCGGGAGATTCGTTTGGTATTGGGACGACACCTGTTAGTTATTATCTGATAGATGACCACGGCAACTTTGTGGAGTGTGCCTTCAATGTGATTGTGACTGGATCTGGATCTTCTGGTGGTGGTGGTAAGTTTTATCTTCCAATTATACAGTGACAACATAAATTAAAGGCAAGATTCACCCTGACGTTAAGTTGGTTTTAATGAAAGTTTGGTGAAAATCCACTAAAGAATAATGGAGTTATGAAGTTTCAAAGCTTCAATTTTGTGACGTCACACGCGAGCAGCTCCCCGTATGTCATGTGATAAAAATTCCAGAAAGTGCCGTTCTCTCATAAATTCGAAAATGATTTTACTTGTACATTCAATATATTACCAGAAACATAATGTCGTACAGGCTTCTATGAAAACATTTAACTATCATGAACCATTAAAAAATGGCAATTTATGGAATTTATATCACATGATATATGGGGAGCTGCTCGCGTGTGACGTCACAAAATTGAAACTTTGAAACTTCATAACTCTGTTAATCTTTGGTGGATTTTTGCCAAACTTTCATTAATAAGTTTCTCTCATTTTTCTGCTTTTACTAAAACCAACTTGATGTCAGAGTGAACCTTGCCTTTAACAACATGGAATGAAATTCAAATGTTAACCCACGGGAGATGATTTGATTTCACTATGAAACACATTTTCCATAGACCCCAGCATGTGTTAACTTGTACTTAGTCTCCAATGGTTTAAAGGCAGTGGAACTCTTTTGCACGCCTAAAATTCAACATTGTGCAAAAGCACTGGTATATAGAAGAATATCTCATTTAAGAACCTTTGCAAAAGTGTAGGAGTTAGAAATGCAGTTTTAGTGGAATTATAGTAAACGTTTGACTTGGATTTGTTTTTTGGCATACAGTTCCACAAATTTTACAAGTGGTACTAGTCTATTTTTAGACAGTGCATGTACATGTAAGTCCCTTTTACCTTCATGGTGTAATACACAAGTACTGTACACGCAGATGACCTGTATTCCTTTCACTGTGTCTGATGCATTCCAACACTACATCTGGTACATGTATTACTGGTATTACGTAAGTACTGTAATCAGCCTGATATACCCAAGGACCTATACTGTCCATGTATAGTGAGATTTGGAACAGTGTGCCTAGAACATACACTGCACACTGCACAACTATTGGTTTCTTGTGCATTTTTTAAAATCTAGGTGATTTCTGATCTTCAGATTTAACAGGCAAGTACTTTTTAAATATCTTAAGGGTATGAATAACGTTTTGCTGTATTATGGGAGGGTTGCAAATGAGATCCCCTACCTTTAAACTAGAGCTGTGTTCAGAGAGTACAAGTACCTCCACCAAAGTTACCATTTCTCTCCCCCACCACCCAATAACTTTAAAAAAAAATGTTTGAAAATGTCGACCAAGTTGTTGTTTTTATGCCTCTGCCCTGTAAGGGAGCCGAAGGCATTATATTTCAGGTTGTCCGTCCGTACGTCCGTGTGTCTGTGCGTCCGTGCGTCCGCACTTTCTTGTGAACAAGATAACTGAAGTACCGCTGGAGGGATTTTAATGATACTTAGACCAAGGATGAACCATTAGGCAAGGATGAATTGATGTAGATTTTGGGACAAATCCAATCAAAGTCCAAAGGTCAATGAACTTTGTCCTAAATGCCATTATTCTGCCTTAACTCCAGTTAGGAGTGCTCACTGTTAGATTAATTGGTGGTTAGGCTTAGAAACAAGAGACAAATATTTGTGCAGATGTCACAGGGGTCACAGGTCAATGAATTTTTCTCCCAAATGCCATTTATCTGCCTCATAAGTTCAGTTAAGGGAGTCTTCACTGCGTGATGTAATTTGTGGTGGATAGCTTCAAAACCAAAAGACAAAATATTTGTCGAAGAGCACAAGGGGTCAAAGTTCAGGATCAAGGCGTCAAAGGTCATTCGCAACTTTGATCCCAAATGTAAATTTTCTGCCTGCAATCCAGTTAGGAAGTGCTTCACTGGCCCGATGTTATTGGTGGTTAGTTCAAACCAAAAGACAAATTTTTGGTAAGAGTCCACAGGGGGTCAAAGGGTCAGGGTCAGGGTCAAGGTCAATGAACTTTGTCCCAAAATGTAATTTTCTGTCAGTAACTTCAGTTACATGTAGGAGTGCTTACTGTTGATATAATTAGGTTGTTAACTGCTACATAGTGGGCAGAGGCATACCCATCGACTGCACGAAGTCAAACTTCTCTAGTTTTTTTTTTTAGACCTGTAGATAACTGTAGGGATGACTTGTCCAACAGATGGAACTATTTGTCCCTCTAAGTAACAACTGTAGGAATGACAGATGGGACGACTTATCCCCTCAATTACCAACTCTGTGGACGACTGTCTTTTGCTTGACATTGACCTTGATATCTGACCCCCACCTTAGAAATTGTACTTGCTCTAGGATTTTCTTTTTTAAAACATGCATACAAATTTCATGGGGATAGATGTAAAACTGTGCCTGTGAGACTGTTAACAAACATACTGACAGACAGACAAACTGGCAT